>BHEV01003945.1:0-18820 GCA_004319985.1 Emydocephalus ijimae
CTGGTTTTCGATGGCTACCGTGACTCGGATTTTCTTAGTGTCCAAGGTTGAGGCGTGACCGATAGTGATAGTGTGGTGAGCTTCTTCTCTCTGCAAGGCTTGATTTCTGTAGGAGTGGTTTACTGGTGCTCACCTTACAGGACAGTTTCCTGTCGATTGGCGATAGTTAGCCCCTTTTGAGGCCTGGCTGGGTCCTGGCAAGCTGCGGCAGACCCGTCCAATGTGGCCTCNGACGACGAAGAGAGGTCCTCGTGGTGCGTTGTTGCAAGCTGCCCTTCTGAGTTGGATGAAATGTCACTGGCCAGTGGTGGCACTGGAGCGCGGTTTCGGCGAAGTTGTGCAGCCGACTTCCTGGTTGCTTCTGCTGCAGTAGCATCGGCAATGGCGTCGTCAAGGCTGATGTCACCTTTCGCCATCAGCTTGCTTTGTAAGCCTGGTGCATCTAGTCCCAGAACTATTCGATCTCTTAGGGCCTCTTCTAAATTGGTGAATCCGCAGAGGCCTCCCAAATTTCGGAGGTCTGCTACGAAGTCGGCCACGCTTTCTCCCTTCCACTGGCTCCTCTGATAAAACTCGTGGCGTCTCATGAGCGTAGGCACGGTTGGAGCATAGTGGCCTCTCAGGATGGGTTCGAGGTCGTCCCAATCCATGGCCTTCACTTCTCAGGATTTGGCTAGTGCTTTAGCCATCTTAAATACGGTTGGACCGCAATACGTTAGGAACACCGCCCGTTTTTTTCCTGGTGTGGCGTCCTTTAAGTTGTTCGTCTCTAGGAACATTTGGAAGCGATCCATGTAGGACTCCCAGTCCTCTTGTGTTGGATCGAACGGAGCGGGTGGTACGATGCTGCCAGACATGGTTCCGTTGTTGGNCCATCTGTCACGTGCTCGGTGTTTCTTCCTGGTTCCGTTGGTTCAGACGTCTCCAAATCCCATCCTCGTCGCCAGTGTTAAGTATTGAGCATGGGTGAGAAGGAATGGAGACAAGCCTCTGAACGGTGAACTTCAGCTCTTTATTTACATCGTGACTTCTCTCTGTATAACAGCAGTAAACCCCGCCTTATATAGGCAACCCTTGTAACGTTTTAACCAATAACAAGCTAGGGACTCTAGCTTTTATAACCAATAACAACTCTCTGTTAAGGGCCAATCGGATTCCCCGGAACGGGCCAATCCGGTCCAGCCGCTTAACAGCCAATCAGAAGTGCAGGGCCAGAACCCTGCACTTACTCCAAGCTCACACTTTATTAATCATATTACATACATAACAATAGGAACTTCTAATATAGCCAGTAAGGTTAAGGTGGACTGTTACAGACCCAGGATCTAGTTTACTTTCCATTATACAAGTCTACCAGGCAAGTTTGGGATAATTGATCTATTTTAGTCCAACCTCTGGGCAAATAGGAGGAGGGAGAACTACATATGCCACATGAACTTCTGTATAAAATGTGGGATAGATATCTAGTTATTGAAGAGACTTACTGAAAAATGAAACACTAGAAGGGATCAGAATTTTTCCATACATTGGCCAATAATTAGGAGGAAGACAAGGAAGAAAGGTGAGAATCATGAATGGGCATGAGCTGCATGGTAGTTATTCATAAGAGTAGGGAAGCAGAAAAAAAGTAATAGTGACAGATACAAAGAACAGTATTTCCTCAATCTATCCTGAGTAGAGTCTAACAATTACCTCAGGGTTCCAAATTAAATTATTTATCACACTAGAAATCTTTTCTGAAATTTAGAAATGAACAAGTCAGCTTCTTACTGGGAGTCTTCTTTTCAAGGCTTGATGATTGAGTATAGCATATTTGGACTGCAAAATCTGGACAGCTGTTTGCTGGCAGCAAAGATTTAACACATTCTGTGGCATGACCACTGTTTAATTATCATCCACATTTTTGCAGCCCAGCTAGGTTATGTTTGAAATGGTCCCATGAATGTAGGCTGCAAAATTGTATAAAATGCAACAATAATGGGAGCAAAACTATTATAATGGTATGTGCAAATGACCCTGGGAAATGGGACATGGAGTGGAGAGGGGGGAGAGGTGCTATCTAGAGAATAATCAGATAAGAGAGGGAATAGTCTGCAGATGAATAATGGGCAGAGAAAAAGGCTCAGAAAGAAACCTCCCTAACTAATCAGGCGATAAAAGAGATGGGAGATTTGTACTATCAGACTTGCAAGATTCTGTTCATGTAGCCTTACAATAAAGTAGAATTAGCTTATGTGGTCATTTTTTTCCTGTCTGATCTACCCAGGAAATTCTGGTAACAACAACAATAATAATAAAGCAATAAAGCAGTCAGAATGACTACCAATAAACCAATAAAAACACACTTGAAGGCGGGAGCCTTTCTGGAAATATTGGGGGAGGGAGATTTATGACAGAATCTCAGAATATAAGGGTTGGAAGATCATCTGGTCCAACTTGTTTACAATGCAGGTACTGATGCATCCCCAACAAATGGCCATTTAGTTTAAACAGTTCAGTTTTCAGACACTTTTTGTGTATAACCAAAATCTACTTCCTTATTATTTAAATCCCATTTCTTTTCCTGTCTTCTGGAACTACTATGTTTTCTTTCAGGCATTTGAAGACAATAATTATATCCCACACAGTTGTTTCTTCTCTAAGCTAAATGAACCAATGCCTCTAATAGTACTCATATTATTCCTCCCAGGCCACTTATCCTTTTAGTTCCTCTCTTTTGGACAAATTTCATCTTATATTCCTTATTCTAGATCTCTACATCTGTATCCTCATCTGATTTTTAGTATTTAGGCTATTTTATATCTTCTCTACAGGATTCAGTTTTAAATCCTATGAATCAGATTGACCAAATCTCAAATATTGTCTTCCTTGTGAATTTGGCACTCTATGCATATCCAGTTGTTCATTTCCAATATTCTTCTCTCTCTTCTTTGACCACTCTTTCAAGGCAACTCCAGCTATGCCCCTAACAACTTCATCCTCCTGGCCTGTGCTATGTCATACCTTCCAGTATCTTTATTCTTTTGTGTGTTGCTGTTCCCACATGGACCAGAAGACAGGATATTTGTCAGCAGGTTGATGAGTCTTGTGTGTCCTTCTATTAACACTCCCCCTCTCCCAAATGCATGCCCCAGAAACAGTACATAATTCTCTTGATAAGCTGCGTGGATGAGCGATTTCTGCTTCAGTTCCTCTCAGTAGGGAGTCTTCAATCATTGCACTCCCTTGTTTTCTTCTCTTCAGAGCAGAGGCCTTTCTCTTTATAGAGCCTCTTCTCCAGGCTAGGATTCCAGAAACATTATAATCACTGAAGTCCTGGAATCTATTCTATAACTCTGAAGTGTAAGTGTTGTTGTTAGAGGCTTAGAGTAGAAAGTTTAAATAAAAAAGGTGATACACAACAAGATAATGCCTGAAATCTTGCTTAACCAAAAAGGAGAGATAATTACAATAATTTATGTATATTAATTATATATACTCAATACTTTTTAATGTGTACAAGAACAATAAGTTTAAAATACTTCTTATAAAGAGAAGTTAGAATTTGTATAGATGATAGGTTGATTTCATGAAGCACCAGAGAGAAGTTGAACATTTAATTATTTCTAGTTGCATTAAAAATATAAGGGTAAAGCTTTCAGAAAACATTATCTTTAAGTTTTGTAAAACTTTTTTTATCTTTAACTCACAGCACTTTCTCAAGAACATTGAAAGCAGCAATAAAACTCTGTGAAAGAATTAGGACTAATTGTAGCAATAAATTAGATATTTATAATAAATTAGATAGATATGTAGCAATAAATTAGAAATTTAATCATTATTTATTATACTGATGTCTCATTCTATTTGGAACTTGATTGAACGGTTATTGAATGGTTATTTGGCTCAGCCTAGCCCTCCTCAGTGGTTGAATGCCAAAAGCAAGAACACTTGGAGTGGCCATGGCTTGGAAGAAAGGCATGAAAAATGTTTGGCCAGGAAGGATGAAGGTAAGGCTTGGGAGAAGGATGCTGGAATGGGGAAAACTTTGGAAGACAAATGGAAATGGAAATGTCAGGAGAGATATGATGGGAATCTGAGAGCTACCAATTCAGAAGGACAGGGAAATTGATGGCTCAAATCAAACCCACTTTACACTCTCAGTATTCACCTGCAATATTAGGTCACTAGATCCTTGGAAGATATGCTCTCTAATGGTTGGCATTATATGTCAGACAGCTTTGCAGTAAGACTACTCTTATCCATCGGTTGGTAATGGGAAGTGTAATCTAGACCTCAACAGGTCTAAGGTTGGAGTGGTGGTGTTCTCCTCTTTGAGTTGTTTCATTGGGTTCTTTTTGTGTGTGGCATCAGCTACATTCTCACCCATTCTATTTCCAGGTACCTAAAATAAATACTGCACAAACTGGTAAATCAGCCTTCAAAATGTTTCATCCTTTCATTTCCCATACAGAATATTAAATCATTGCATAATTGAGTTTTAACTTTGCTGACTTTATGGTGAATTCTGAGACAATCTAGAAATGCTTTGCTCTTGTTACTTTCCAGAATATTCTTTCAACTAGAATGTTATGATGGCTCAACACCTATTATAGCCTTATAGCAGTACAGCATTAAAGGGTTTTTTGATTAACCAAAATATATGCTATCTGCTGTTTTTTTTTTTTTAAAGCAGTATTTAACTATCTTTGGGCATAGTTTTAATTTTATCACACAATTCCAAGTTGGCACCCACTTCAATAGACAATATAACTAAAACTGGCAATATATCAAAAGCTAACCCAATGCAATAGCGTAAGATTCTACTAATTCTCATCTAAATTTAAACTCTGTGTACATACAAATCAACAACTAATAAAAGAAAGTATAGTTCACTCCTTATTTAACAAAACCCTCTTTGTACATGCTACATTGGTTTTTGTAATGAAACATTAAAGAAATGTAAAACATTACACCCGGAAACAATTCTGTTCAGAAATGTTAATTTACTCCTCAAGGCAGATTGAAACATATCACCATCCAGTTGTAGACATAACAATACTGCATTGCTGTTGTGCTTTATCTTCGACACAGTGGAAATCAGATACATATTGCTGTTATTTTCCTCTTAAACAATCAGCAGCAATGATCTTTATTGACTCCAGGTTCCGTCATAAAAAACATTGCTTCTCCTTCGAACACAAAGATAAAAGTAAAATGAATATCTCCAAGAGATATCAGCCATAATGACTAAGGAAAACCTTCATGTCGAGGGGCAACTGAATAGTTGTTTGGAACTAATGAACAAAGAACTCTTTCCATCCGTATTTTGTTTTGGGCCAAAAACATGGACTTATGGCTGGTCATCCTTAGGAATAGAACCATGGGCTGAAATAAAAAATGAATTTGGAGGTTGTTTAATC
Organism: Emydocephalus ijimae; assembly: GCA_004319985.1. Classification (NCBI taxonomy): domain Eukaryota; kingdom Metazoa; phylum Chordata; class Lepidosauria; order Squamata; family Elapidae; genus Emydocephalus; species Emydocephalus ijimae. The sequence continues at coordinate 5,403 of BHEV01003945.1, forward strand.
CACAACCAAATTCAATGTACATGCAGTAGCAGATGGAAGAGCAGGAATAGTGTGCTTGACACGTGTGGTTGATCTGAATACAATTTCTCTAAATGCATCCAAAATTATTATCTTTTTTGGAAGCTGTATCAGATTGATGATTTAGATTCAGGTTGTGATCTGGATTATTTTCAACTGCATAAGAGCAAAATATATGTAGTCCTTGACATATTGTAATGGAGCCTGCCCATTACAGTAATATATCACAATGATTGTAATGTGCCTGATCATTGGATCATTGAAACTTCAAGCCCAGGTTCTGAGTATATCCTCTTTTTTTTTGGATAGGTCACAACTTCAAATGGTTGCTAAGCAACCAGTCATAAGTCAACTACTATCTAAAGACTTTTCTTATCTTAAAAGTAGTACTGTTTATTTTATTTAATGTTACTTTACATCTAAGTCCAGCAGCTTATATTATTTTCTATCCAATTTTATCTTTGGCTTTCTGCTTATCATGATTCATCTGATCTATGATCATGATCTGAATTTGTTTCTAGATTTATATTGTTTGTTCACATATTTAAAAGTTAGTATATGTTACTCTATTATAATAAGATATTGTGAGGCAGTTTAGAACATGATGAAATTATGGTTCCAAAGAGGTCCTTGATGATTTAGGATTCAATAGGATCATCATGTAGTCCAACTCATTAATATACAATCGATCCCATCTGATATCTCCAGATGTTCTGAATTTGAACATCCATAATGCTTAGTGTGATTTTGCCCAAACTGCCCCCTATCTGATAGAGTTCCTGTTATATTTTTAATCTTTCAGGTGGAAAAAGGCTACTGTTACATATGATGGGAGAGGATGTGATAAATTATGAGTTTCTTTTTCTCCCCTGGGCCAAAAATGGCTATAAAATAGAATATTTTCTTTTCTTTTTAGTCTGCCTGTAAATTCATAGGTAGCCTTTACTGAACCCAGTTTCATTTGTTAAAATAATATATTTCCTCTGGCTTGGAGAACATTCAACAGATGTACTGTGTGTGCCTTGGGAGAAGAACTGAAATGAACGATGGGTATTGAAAAGAGCAAACAAATGATCTGAAAGGAGACACTTGGCTTTGATGGATGAAAGCAAGCTTTGCTATGATTAAAAATATATTGCAAATATTGTACAGAATATGAAAACAAATACATAGCATAACATGGAGACTACATCACAGAGATGTTTGCAGGTGGTTAATAGGATGATATATTGCAGATTTTTTTTTCATATGCACACAGACATGTTTATACAGAAAAAAATTGTGAAGTATAAGATACATTACAGAATGGTTCTTAATTTTTCTGCTCAGTTGGTAGTCCACCAGTTAAGGAATGAGACTTGGTTTATAATTTAAGTGTGGAAACTGATGTTCTGGATAAAAAAAATGGCATGTTAAATCTCCCAGCATGACGTTTTAAATTTCTTGATCCCACTTCTCAAAATAACTTTACCATGCTCTCAAAATGGAGGTGGTTGGGAGCAGTGGTGGAATTCAAATTTTTTTACTACTGGTTCTGTGGGCATGGCTTATTTGGTGGGTGTGGCTTGGTGATCATGTGACTGGGTGGGCGTGGTTTGGTGGTCATGTGACTGGGGGCATGGCTTGGTGGTCATGTGACTGGGTGGGCGTGGCCAACCCGACATCACTCATGTCAAGGGGCGTTTTGCCCAGTCCCTCCCCTCCCAGCCGGTCCTTGTTACTCCCAGCCTCCATGTATCTTTAGTTCTGTAAAAAAATTCACCTTTTTTTGACTTTATTATCTGCATCCACATACTATAGATGTACTTTTATGGACCACTGAAAGGAGGAAATGGCTCACATGCTTTGTCCAAGAGTGTGATAGGCAGGTCACAAAACAGGGCTTTGAGGGTTTGCCACAAAGAAGGAGAGGCAATGTATTTTCCAAAGCAGCAGAAGGCAAAACAAGAAGCAATGGATCGAAACTGAACAAAGAAGAAGCAACCTAAAAGTAAGGAGAAATTTCCTGACAGTGAGAACAATTAACCAGTGGAACTGCTTGTCTCCAGAAGTTCTGGATGCTCTAACACGGGAGGTTTTTAAGAAGAGACTGGACAGCCATATCTCTGAAATGGTGTAGGGCAGGCAACCTTGGAAACTTTAAGACTTGTAGACTTCAACTCCCAAAATTCTAGGAGGAATTCTGGGAGCTGAACTCCAGAAATCTTAAAGATGCTAAGGTTGGAGACCCCTGGTATAGGGTCCCCTCCAAAGATTATTCTGATGCCTTTGCTTGGCTCTCCACTCAGACTTGGCATCCTCAGTTTTTCTGCCTGAGCGGAGGGTTGGACTAGAAGACCGTTCTCCCTTCGTCTCTCATTCCCTCTTTTTCTCTCTTTCCCTCTCCCCCCACTCTCTCAAAGCCACAGCTGGCCAAGCCCTCTTCCCTATCTTCCCCTCTCTCTCCCTCCCTCTCTCCCTCCCTCTCTCTCTCTCTCTGTGACTCTCCCTCAAAGCTGCGGCTGCGTTTTCCTTGGTGCTCTTTGCATTTCTTTTTTTTTTTTTGAATCAAGACTGGCTGAACAAGGATTGCCAGCTGCACTGGAAGTATCCCTTTGGGTGACCCATCTCCCCCTCCTTCTCCTCCTCTGGTGTGCACACCATCCTCCTAGCCCTGCCACAGCTGCTAGTTGCGAGAGGAGGGGGAGGGGGAGATAGGTTGCTCGAAGAGACGTTTCCAACGCGGCTGGTGATCCTTGTTCAGCCAGTCCGGATTCCAAAAAGAAGAAATGAAAATAGCAAAGAGCACTGGAAAGCCCAGCCGCAGCTTTGAGGGAGACATACACACACACACAGAGAGAGAGTGAGAGAGAGAGGGGGGAAGATAGGGAGCCAGCTGCTTTGCTATCCCCTGCCATCAACCTTACCTTCTCAGGCCAGGTGAGAGAGGAGAGGGTGAGGGGCAGGAGGACCTGCTGCTTCAGGCAAGGTGAAAAGGTGTCGACCAAGCATGGGAGAGTAGAAGCCTGGGAATGGTGGCTCCCGGCTCAGCGGCCTGAGGGGCTGCTGCAAGCATATCGGGACAAAAGCGGCAAGAAGCCTTGGGACATCCACCCACCGACCTGCTGGCTGGCCGGGTTGGGCTCGCTGGAAGAGGCGCGTCAGCTGGGAGAAGGCAGAAAATGTGCTCCAGAAGGGCAGGCAGGCAGGCAGGCGGATGTCCCGGGGCTGTTGCACATGCGTACTGCATGTGTAGCAGCTGCAGCCCTGGGACATCTGCTTGAGCTGCGCCATTGCCACCACATGGTAGGGAAAGCTAGGAGAGCAACCGGGAAAAGCGGGTGACCAGGCGACCGGGCGACCCCAGTTTGGGGGCATGGCCAGCCAGGGGTCGCAACCAGTTCTGCAACCCATGCCAAATCACCGCTACCAGTTCTCCCGAATAGGTGTGAACCAGTTGAATAGCACCTCTGGTTGGGAGTTATTATTCCCCAAAGGAGCCGACCCCAAAATAAACCTCATATTGTTTTGCCACTCTAGTTATGATCCAACGGTGGATAGTCCTCAAAAACAGCTCCGTTTCTGAAAGAATCAAAACATCTGAAAAAAATGAAAGCTGCTTTCCTTGGACATGTACCCACAGTTTTTTCCTTATAGCCTTTAATTATCACTTACAAGCAGTTTCCTAATTCTTATTCTTCTCCAGGATCTAATCAGTTTCTTGGTCCCTCTTTCTGTTGTCCTAGCCCACAATATAGCTGCAAGTCATAGGGCAAGGACTCTTCAAGTTGGGAAGAGATGACTCAATAGATACTGCACTCTAATCCCCAGACTCCCAGTGGGAGCAAACAGCAATCTTTTTTGAGTTATTTCTTTGTTGATTTATTTTTACTAATGCACAAGTAATCCAGTTAATTTTGTGCAGGTGTTCAGATTATGACATATAATCCTTTCTCTGTGAAATACATTGTTTTTGAAGCAGTTATATTTTTCATTTGCTGCATTCCAGACATAGGAGCTGTCTCAAGTCTCTGCTGTACCAGTCAAATTGTATTTCATTCCTTATACTAGAACTTCAAGCTTACCTTGTTTATTTTTCGCTTACTAAATGCTTTAGAAGATTAGGATAGGTCAGCCATACATGTGGGAACAAAGGTTGAGGTTGACTGTCAATGGTTCTTACATGTTTTATTGAAATAGGAAACCAAGCTGAATTTTAGTAGGATATGGGAGAACAATTGCTGGTCACTTTGAAAATAAAACAGCCAATGTTTCTAAGAAATGATGTCAACTCTAAATTACATGGCTTTGTAGAAGGAAACAAGAGAAATACATCTGTGCCCTTCCATACAAGGCCCTCTTCAATAATTGTGTCTCATCACATCTTTTTCACAGCCCATTGGAATTTATTAGAGCAGCCAATAAAATATAATAACAATAGTAATAACAATATTGGATATATTATTTTTGAACTGATTCAACAGCCAATTTGCTGGATGTTCTGCTGAACTACAACTTTAATGAATTCAAAGTTCTGACTGCAAAAGAGAAAGAAGTTCTTAGATCAGCAATTAAAGAACAAATTGCTCTTTAATATTTGCACTCCAAATATTGTTGAATTTTAACTTCCCATAGTTCCAGACAGCATGGTTAGCCACTTTGAGGTCAGTCACTTCCTCTCCTCTGCCTTGGACCACTGTGTAGGTATATATAATTCTTTACTTTAAGGTCATCCAATCTCTTATCACCCAAGGAAATACTGCATGGTCAAGGATACTTGGCAGTTCAGGATAAAAGAAGTGAGCCAGTCAGTGTTATTGCCTGTTTGTCATTGTAGAAGACATGATCCACACTGAAGTATGAATCATATACAAAAGAAGGTTAAACATCATATGCCACAGGAGCAATAGGAGCAACAAAGGCATACAGCTCTTGAGTAGCATATGAAGGGGGTTTCAGAAAAATGTATTGTAGTAAGTTGTAGTAACAGCCCGTATAGACAATTTCTATAGCTTTTCATGATGCAATAACAATAGAATCTTCTCAGGACTCTGTTGGTAACTGGAAGAATAAGTGGTCTGTTATTGATGCTGCTCACCGGAAATGGTACAGAGGATATTGGGCTGTCCTCTCCCTGTCTTGACTAAACAGAAGGATTCGCTCTTCTTTGAGCTGTCCTTGGGAGTCACCATTGGGCAGGGCAGGAAGGTGAGGTTACAAGCCATACTTTGCAAAATGTTACAAGTCTAGGACATTTTTCTTTTCTCATCATTTTGACAAAAGCAGCATTCTCCTGCAGATGACAATGACCCACTTGAACAAACTTAATTGAGAAATAAGTTGTTTTGCTGAAGTAAGTGTATAAATCTACGTAATTGATAAGAATCAACAACAATTTGATGGTATGTACTCAATCAAGCAAGCAATGTGAAATGTATACAGCTATCAACATTTCTGTAACCAATCCACCCATACCTTTCCCCCCTTTCAATGAATCCAGCTAATAAGATCATGGGACTCTTGGCTATAAAGGTGGCTCTTGTAAGCTTGATAGCCTGCAAGGCTAAGACAAAGAAAATATTTCTTAATAATAATAAATGATAACAAAAATCCTAATAAGTAAGAAACTGAAATCACTGGCTACATGTTGTAGACATTCCCAGGATTGGAATGTTTTTTTTAAAAGATCAGTATCTAAAAAGAACCTTTGAATCTCACATTTCCAGCAGCTCTGTTTCAAAGATGAAACTTTTATGAATTATGATTACACACTGACTTATGGTATAGTATACTAGAAGGTACAGTATTTAATATTTGAAGGATAGAAGGGGAGGAGAGGACAATCACAGTTAAAGCTGTCAAAAGGTGATTTTCATTCTGTCATAACAACCTGTGTTATCCCCCAGGGTACAAATTATAGTGCTATAATAAAATGGAAGAAAATCCAAAGAAAGCATTTAGGTCTAGTCTTAGTTAATTTAAAAACATTCATTTCTAATTACAACAGCAGGACTTTCTGCATTCTAAAATGGTGACTTGCCAAAACATGTTCTTTCAGAAATGGAAGAAAATGATCATTTTGCTCACATAGAAGAGATCTATAATTTGAACAAGCTCATTTTAAAAAAATGAACTGTCTTTATTTAATAGTATCCCCTAGCAGTTTCTATACTCTTTGTTGTGACTGAAAGTCAGGAATGCAAAAGAACCAGTTGCTTTTGCTCTGATGCTTACTAATAATTTCTGACTTTTAAAATACCGTCATGCTGCAGACAGGCATTTGGTAATGGAACTAATTTATCGAACAATGTCACTCCACAAAAGGGCAACAGATACAAGTTGCAACTTAATTAATATCTCAAATCTAATGGATTGCACTCAAGCAATGAGTAGCTGCCAAGGAAACAAACAAACCAACAAACCAACAATGATCATCAAGGTTTATGATTTGTTCATTAGGTAATTAGACATTTTGTGGAGGAAAGAAGGGAATAAAGTATTTTTATGCATTTATTCAATACCCTGTGCATTGCAAAATAAAATATAATATTGTAGTATCTACCGACATGAAATAAAAGCCAATAATATAAACCAGTGGCAACAGCCACAAAATGTCAAGTCCCACCATTTGTATAGTTAAAAAAAAATCCAAAGATGATTAATCCATTTTTTAAAAAATTGTCAGAAAAATAAATATCTGTGTCAGGCAACTAGATGACTTCAATATAAAGCATTCGGGTTGAAGAAGTAAGTTCAGGTTAACAAGTGGGATTGGAACCCTCATGATTAAAAACAAACTAGCCAATGGTGGGATTCCAATTTTTTTACTGTTATGAACTAATAAAGGTGTTTAAATAACGTTTTAACAAACCTTAAGAAAAGCAGGGTTCTAATCCTGCACTTCTGATGAGCTGATAATAGCGATATCGGATTGGTCCATTCTGGGGAATCTGATTGTCTGTTAACGAGCCACTCTCATTGGTTCAAGGGTTTAACACTTCCATGTTTCTCATTGGCTAATAGGTCAGCAGCCTACCCTATAAAAGGGCTGCTGCTGCCCTAGGGTTTTGCTCTGTTCAGAATGATTAATAAAGAGTTGAAGTTCGCCCCACTCAGGATCGAGGTAGCCGGCATTCACCAAACCAGAAGCGACGACTGGGAGGAGGCCCTCGTCCAGGAATTCCAGGACGTCTTTGCAGACAAACTAGGCGAGTACAAGGGGACCCCGATATCATTTAACCTTAACCCTGAAGTAGCCCCCATCCACCTTAAGCCTCATCAGGTACCTTTTGCCCTTAAACCAAAGATTGACGAGCAGCTCGATAAATTAACAGTCCAGGGTGTTTTAGAACCAACTGACCACGCTTGTTGGGAAACCCCAATCGTAACACCCATCAAACCAGATGGATCGTTAAGGATTTGTGGGGACTACCGGGCCATGCTTAATCACGCCCTTCAACAGAACGCTTACCCGGTGCCGGTGGTACAACACCTTCTCCATTCCCTGGGGGGCGGAAAAGTCTTCGCTAAATTGGATTTAGCACAGGCGTACCAACAACTGCCTGTAGATAAAGAAACAGCAGAGGCACAAACGATTGTTACGCACCGAGGCGCCTTTAAATGCAACCGACTCCAATTCGGAGTGAGTGTAGCCCCAGGGATTTTCCAAAGTCTGATGGAGAGACTCTTGCAAGGGATCAAGGGGGTTGTGCCATACTTTGATGACGTTTTAATTGCGGCCCCGAATAGAGAAGTACTAGAAAAGCGTCTTAAAATGGATCTCCAGAAATATAAAGACTCGGGCCTTAAGGTTAAAAAAAATAAATGTCAACTATGTAGAGATAAAGTAGAGTTCCTGGGGTACCTAATCGATAAACAAGGCATTCACCCCACTAATAGCAAACTAAAAGCAATCAAAAACGCCCCAAGACCCAGAAATAAGACTGACCTCCAAGCTTTCCTGGGGCTCATTAACTTCTACAACATCTTCTTGCCCTAGAAAGCGACCGTAGCTGAGCCCCTACAGAGACTTCTTGACAAAAAAAGCAACCTGGGTCGGGGACACGGAGAGGAGCACGCATTCCAACAAGTGAAAAACTTACTAACCGCAGATGCTGTTTTAATGCAGTATAACGAGACTTTGCCTTTAACAATTACATGTGACACGTCACCGTTTGGAGTAGGAGCCATTTTGAGTCATGTGTTACCAAATGGTAGTGAGGCCCCTATTGCCTATTTTTCAAGGACCCTATCAAAGGCTGAACGTAACTATAGCCAAATCGACAAAGAGGCTCTTGCTGTTGTATCTGCTGTGAAACGGTTTCATGAATATGTGTATGGACGAGTTTTTACTATTGTTACCGATCACAAACCTTTGCTAGGGATTATAGTGAGGGACAAGCCAACCCCTATATATTGTCACCTAGAATGACTCGCTGGTCGGAGTTCTTAGCTGTGTACAACTATAAATTACAACACCGCCCGGGGAAAGCCATTCCCCACGCTGATGCATTGAGCCGTGCCCCACTTCCGGAAACCGTCGACGACCCAGCTCCAACCCTTACAACACTCCAGATTGAAACACTACATTCACCGCCACTAACAGCCAGAGACATTGCGATCGAAACAAAATGAGATCCTGTCCTGGCGCGAGTTCTTAGCTGGGTCGAACGAGGATGGCCAGTAGAACAAACCCCTGACAACTTCACCCCTTTCAGAAACCGGCAAACAGAACTTTTTTCACAAAAAGGCTGCATCCTATGGGGAGATAGAGTTGTTGTCCCAGAGCAGTTGCAACGAGCAGTATTGAAAACATTGCATGACGGTCACCCCGACATCGTGCGTATGAAAGCGCTCGCACGAAGCTACGTCTGGTGGCCGGGCATAGACAAGCAGATCGAAGCCTGGGTAAAGACTTATCTAAAGTGCCAAGAAGTCAGCAGTGCCCCACCTAGAGCAACTCCAACAGAGTGGGAAACCCCCCGGGGGCCGTGGTCCCGCATNTATTCGCAATGCATGGGCCGCCAGACGTCCTGGTCTCCGACAACGGACCCCAGTTCACCGCCCTGGCATTTGAACAATACTTAGTGGACCGGGGCATCCGCCATGCACTAGCTTCGCCAGTGCACCCTGCGGCTAATGGCAGGGCCGAGCGCATGGTACAATTTGTTAAAAAAACTCTCCACAAAATGGACTATGGGGACATTGACGACAAACTAAACAGAATACTCCTACTCCAACGCATCACTCTGCACAGCGTCACCAACAAGACTCCAGCTGAACTGTTGTTGGAACGCAAGCTCCGTTCCCACCTTGACTGGCTCCACCCATCCTACGAGCCAGATAAACCCTGTGGATCTAGCGGAAAATGCCACGAGTTCAAGGTAGGTGACTTAGTTTTCGCTAAAAACCTCTCCGGCGAACCATTATAGGTCAAAGCAACCATAATTCAAACCACCGGGCCCAGATCGTACCGTGTGCAAACCTGGGACGGAAAAATATGGAAACACCATATAGATCAGCTTCGCTCTAGGCTACAACCCAGTTTCCGCGACTCCTGTGACTCCCAAATTGAGGGGGGAGGGGATGTTGAAGAAACCAAATTCGAGATGGTGGAAAGCAAAAGCGAAGGAAGTCAGCAATCGGGCGCGATACATGAAGAAGAATCAGGGAGGGGATTGGCCTCGCCACAGAGGAATACCTCAAGAGAGGCAAGCCCTCCGTTCGATCGGAGGACAACAACGACAGAATTAGCGGCACTGAGTCATCCAGTGAGGATGCGGGACCGCCTGTACCACATATGTCCAAAAACGTCCCACCGAAACTGGACTCCAGACAGGAACCGGTGGGACAGCACAAATCTAATAGACAGTTAAAACAACCCACATATCTTAGGGATTACATCACCGCACCCCTCAAATGGAACCCGGGGGAAAGAGGTGTTATGAACTAATAAAGGTGTTTAAATAAAGTTTTAATAAACCTTAAGAAAAGCAGGGTTCTAATCCTGCACTTCTGATTAGCCGATAATAGCGATATCGGATTGGTCCATTCTGGGGAATCTGATTGGCTGTTCACGAGCCACTCTCATTGGTTCAAAGGTTTAACACTTCCATGTTTCTCATTGGCTAATAGGTCAGCAGCCTACCCTATAAAAGGGCTGCTGCTGCCCTAGGGTTTTGCTCTGTTCAGAATGATTAATAAAGAGTTGAAGTTCACTGTTCACTGCCTCGTCTCCATTCCTTGCACCCATGCGCAGAACTTAACATTTACTACCAGTTCTGTCGGCGTGGCTTGGAGGGCATGGAAGGGGAAGGATACTTTAAAATCTCCAGTCAGAGGTGGTATTTGCCGGTTCTCTGAACTACTCAAAATTTCTGCTACTGGTTCTCCACAACTGGTCAGAACCTGCTGAATACCACCACTGAAACTACCTCTCCCTGCTGGAACCCTGAGACCAAATGACAGCAAGGACTTTCTTGTTTACTTATGAAAGCTCTGATTTGACTTCTTAACTAAGTAACTTACTTTTAACCCAGGGTATATCAAATGTACAAGTATACTAAATTTTGCAAGCACTACAGTGCTGGAGCCTGCTTGCTAAGAGATCTAATCACACAGGTACCAGGAAATGAAGTGAAGGAGTTTTGGCCTGGGGGGTTTCAAGGGGCATTTCAATTGTTAAAACTCATACAGGAGCTACATAAAAGAAGCAAAAGTTGCTGCTGAAGCCATGTCCGAACAGCCTCATTATATAACAAGCTGCACTGTGTGGTTGTGCAAAACTGCACCCCAGAAGAGGAGGGAATATTTGCATTCAACCATGCAGGGGACGAAAGGAAGTATTTGATGTGGAAGGAATAATATTATAAATGCTATAAATGTAACCAGATGAAATTCCAATGGACTAATCACTTTCTCATGAATATTTACTGCTTAGGGTTGAAAAAGGAAATGGCACCTCATTGGTTATAAACAAAATGTTTTTTATTTTATTCTGAACCTTCTAGTTGGCCTGGCTTCCTTCTGCCTCTTTCTTAGCAGCTTGTGTTAAGTTCTGTGCATGGGTGCAAAGGATGGAGACGAGCCGGTGAACAGTGAACTTCAAACTCTTTATTTACATGTGAAAACAGCTCGGCCCTATGGCCGCAATGGGCCCCTTTATATAGGCAACTCTTAACTTATTTAACCAATAAAACACGGGGAGCACTAGCTCCATTAACCAATGGAAGAGGCTCATTAATAGCCAATCAGATTCTCCTGAACGGACCAATCCGATGTCGCTATTATTGGCCAATCAGAAGAGCAGGGCCAGAACCCTGCACTTTGCTTCAAGCTCTTAATAATCTTTATTAAGTATTTATTGATTCACAACACCCCTTCCCCCCGGGTTCCGTTTAAGGGGTGCGGTCACATTGTCTTTGAGGTAGGCAGGTTGTTTTGATTGTCTATTTGATTTGCATTGTTCTCCCGGTATTTGGCTACAGTCTTGTTGGGGTAGGATGTTATCTGGTGAAGAGGGTGCCTCCCGTTCTGTATTTGAATTTTCGTTGCCGCTACTGCTCTCGGCATCTCTTTGAGGCGAGGCCACCCCCATTCCGGATCCATCACGTGCTGCCTCTGAGCGGTCATTACTTCCGCTTAAACTTTCTGCCGCTTCAAATTCAGCTTCCTCGGTATCTCCTCCCCCTTCAGTTTGGAAATCAGGGGGCTCGGAGATCCCCGACTGTTGCCTTGAACGCAGCTGATCAATATGGCGCTTCCATATTATATCGTCGCGACATCTCACACGGTACGATCTAGGGCCGGTTACTTGTACTACAGTTGCCTCGACCCACAACGGATCGCCCAAAAAGTTCCTAGCGAAAACCAAGTCACCTACCTGGAAATTATGGCATTTCCCGCTGGAACCGTGTGGTTTTTCAGGTTCATATGATGGATGCAGACGGTCGAGGTGGGAGCGGAGCTTCCATCCCATTAACAACTTGGCGGGAGTTTTATTGGTGATGCTGTGCGGAGTGAAATGCTGCAAAAGAAGTATCCGGTTAATCTTGTCTTCTATATCGCCATAGTCCATTTTATTCAAGGTTTTCTTGATGAATTGTACCATGCGCTCGGCCCTTCCGTTGGCCGCAGGATGCACTGGCGAAGTCAGCGCATGGCGAATACCGCAGTCCACCAGGTACTGTTCGAAGGACAGCGCAGTAAATTGGGGCCCGTTGTCGGATACTAGAACGTCTGGTAATCCGTGTGTCGCAAAGACTCTGTCTAGTTTCCTGATGACTGATTCGGTTGTTGTATTCCTCATCTCATGAATTTCAAGCCAGTTCGAGTAGGCATCCACCGTTAATAAAAATGTGTGTCCCTTGGTAGGTCCCGCAAATTCCAGATGAATACGGGACCACGGTCCCCTCAGTGTTTCCCATTCAGTTGGGGTTGCTTTCGGAGGGGCGTTGCTTACTTCCTGGCATTTGTGACAAGCTTTTACCCATGTCTTGATCTGCTTGTCGATACCCGGCCACCACGTGTAGCTTCGTGCGAGGGCTTTCATACTCATGATGCCGGGGTGGCCATCGTGCAAGGTCCTTAGTATCGTTGGTCGCAACCGCTCTGGGACAACAACTCTATCACCCCAGATAATGCAGCCCTTCTGGGAAAATAGTTCCATTTGTCAATTGTTGAATGGGGCATAGTCATCAGGTATCTGGTCCAACGGCTATCCCCGCTCGACCCAACTGAGGACTTGTGCGAAAATGGGGTCGCGTTTCGTTTCCATCGCGATATCTCGGGCTGTTAATGGTGGCGTTCGAAGTGTCTCGATCTGCAGTGTTGTAACCGTCGGAGCGGGGTCATCAATGGTCTCCAGAAGAGTTGCGCGGCTCAATGCGTTGGCATGGGGAATGGCCTTCCCCGGGCAATGTTGCAACTTGTAATTATATGCCGCCAAGAATTCTGACCAGCGAGTCATTCTGGGAGATAATATATACGGTGTTGGCCTATCTCCTGCTATTATTCCCAGCAAAGGTTTGTGGTCAGTCACTATGGTGAAGGCTCAGCCATACACATATTCATGAAATCTCTTAACCGCAGACACAATAGCAAGGGCCTCCTTATCAATTTGACTGTAATTACGTTCTGCTTTTGACAACGTCTTTGAGAAGTAGGCAACCAGGGCTTCACTACCGTTTGGCAAAACGTGGCTTAAAATGGTGCCCACTCCGAATGGGGATGCATCACATGTGATCGTTAAAGGCAAAGTTTCGTTATACTGCATCAAAACAGCATCAGAAGTCAATAAATTTTTTACATGTCAAAATGCCTGTTCTTCTCTGTGTCCCCACACCCAGGTTGCTTTTTTGTCCAATAAACGATGTAGGGGCTCAGCTACGGTTGCTTTGTGAGGCAGGAAAACGTTATAAAAA
>BHEV01003950.1:0-30772 GCA_004319985.1 Emydocephalus ijimae
TTCTCAAAGACGCTTTCAAAAGCAGAACGCAATTACAGTCAGATTGATAAAGAAGCCCTTGCTATTGTGTCTGCTGTCAAAGGATTTCATGAGTACGTGTACGGCCGAGCTTTCACTATAGTGACTGACCACAGACCTTTGCTGGGAATAATAGCCAGAGATAAACTGACCCCCTATATGCTATCTCCCAGAATGACTCGTTGGTCAGAATTCTTGGCTGCCTGGTTTATGGTGGGGGTGCCATCTCTTCTTCTTGGGCTGTTTCCCCATCGTCTGGGGCTGGAATTTCATTTGTTATGGCATACTTTGGCAATATGCCCTCGTTTTTCGCAAAAATGGCAAACAGCGTCCAGGAACTTGCATTCAGAACGCGGGTGATTTCCTCCACAGCCGGCACATTGGTAACTCGACTTATGACCACACCGGTCTCGTCGCTCGTGTTCCGACTGAAGTCTGTGAATTTTTTCCACTTAGCTGTCAGAAGGGGATTCAATGTCGCCGTGGTGGGTGGATGCTGTGTGTTTGTCTGCTGCGGTTGCCGTCTCACTGGTGGGTTGGCGGTCATTTCCATTTGAACACCGCATTCGCGCCACTGACTTACGGGTGGCCTTGGCTGCGGTGGGTTCGGCTGCGGCATTGGTGGGGGAGATGTCCCCTTTAGCCATCAGTCTGCTTTGGAGAGTTGGGTCTTTCAGGCCGAGGACGACTTGGTCACGCATGGCCTCATCTAGATTGGTGAATCTGCACAAGCCTCCTAGGTCCCTCAGGTCGGCTACGAACTCTCCAACGCTCTCGCCCTCGCGCTGATCCCTCTGGTAAAAGTCATGCTGATGGATGAGAATCGGCACCGCCGGGGCATAGTGGTTCCAGAGGATGGGAGCTAGGGTATCCCAATCCATGGTCTTGACATCTGTTGGCTTCGCGAGTGCCTTAGCCATTTTAAAAATGGCGGGTCCGCAGTGTGTTCGAAAAACCACTCACTTCTTGCTGCCAGTGGCGTCCTTCAGGTTGATGGATTCCAAGAACATTTGAAAACGATCAATGTAGGACTCCCAGTCCTCGCTGGCTGGATTGAATGGTGCAGGTGGCACAGCGCTGCTGGCCATCTTGCAGGTCGTCTATGCGCTATCTGCCATTTGCTAGTCAGCTCTGTTGTCTCAGTATCCCACCCTCGTCGCCAGTGTTAAGTCTGGGTGGTGGGTCCCAAGGAGAGACGAGACTTGAAGTAGTGACAACAGCTCTTAATTAGGAAACCAGATACTGAGACAAAACTCCCAGCCAAGGCAGCTCCTTTTATAGAGCTGGCTGCGGCTAGGCAGCCTATGACATGCATTTGAGCTTGCTGCGCTTGGTTTTATCCAATCGTGGCAGCCGAATAAGAACCAATCAGAACGCTTAGTTTTGTCCAATCACGGCCTGGCTTTTCCGGACCAATAGGAATGCAGGCCTACAAGCCTGCTAGTATGGAACACCTACCCTTGTTCTAAATTGTTCCAAATATGCATATTGCCTTTTTGTCCTCATTAACCAAAATATGTGGTACCAACTGTTGTGAGCTGTTTGTTAATCCTATAACTGTTGAATAGGCTTGTATTTGAACAGACATTATCTTTTATTACAGCATTTCCAAGGCTTCTTTCTCTGAGAAGAGTCTGCCTATTCAGGGCGATCCAAGAGGAAGGTCACCACTAAGAAACCGAAGGATGAGTATTTTCCATTGCATTTGCTTTTCTCTGGAACAGCATATTCCAAGAGAAAATCGATAGACCCAGGGGTGAGCTGCTGGGAGTTTGCAGGGGTTCGGGAGAGCCCCTAGCTAAGATTCTACACAGTTCAGAGAACCCCCAAATCCCACTCCTGGCTGGCCCCTCCCATCCTACCCTGCCCCTCCCACCCCACCCTCTCAGGAGTCCCCACATGGCCCATTTTAGACGCAGGTAAGTCCAGGGCATGTGTGGAGGCTCGGGGAGGGCACAAAAATGGACCTCCCAGTGGTTTGGTAAGGCCAGAATGGACCCATTTCTGACTTCCAGAGAGCCTCTGGAGCCCAGGGAGGCCATTTTTGCCCTCCTGGAGGCTCAAGAAAAAACTCCAGAGCCTGGGGAGGGCAAAAATGCCCTCCCTGCCATGGTGCAGGAGGCTAACTAGGCCATGCCCACATGGCCATGCCCATCCAGCAAGTGGGAAGAGAACCTCTTGCTAAAAATGTTGAGGCCCACCCCTGGGTAGACCCTTCCTTGCTACTATCCCAGAAAATGATCCACAACTTTGGGGATGAATTATTCCTATTGAAGTTGTTGTGAATGCATAGAATTTATTAAAGTTATTTGGAGCTTGGAGTCAAGTGCAGGGTTCTGGCCCTGCACTTCTGATTGGCTGTCCAATGGCCGGATCGGATTGGCCCGTTCAGGGGAATCTGATTGGCCATTAACAGAGCTTTTGCATTGGTTCAATGGAGCAAGTGCTCCTGAGTTCTTATTGGTTAAATAGTTATTGGGTTATTTATATAAGAGGGTCGTAGCTGCCCTGTTTTTCTCAGCTGTCAGCTGTCCCAAAAAATGTTTGAAAACTAGACAGGGCCTTTTTCTATCATTCAGAAAGCTCTTAAAAACACACACCAGTATAATATGGTTGTAAACTATTCTAATAATTGTAATAGTCTATAGACTGATAGCTACATTGATCATAGATCATCCTGAGTTGCATTGTTCTTTCTTTCTAGGGACTTATAGTCATTTTAAGGAAATAAAAAGACTGCCCATCTAATTGTTATTATCATCACAACAAGGATGAGATGATATTATCAACTGCAGAAGAATCATGGAGTTGACCTTGAAGGAAATATGCTAAGAAGGCTGAAATATTCCTTGAGCCAGTGGTGGTATGCTACCGGTTCAGACGGTTTGGCCAAATTGGTAATAAGAAAAGTCCTCCCACAATCAGCTGAGAGGAGAGAAAAAAATCCTCCAACCATCAGCTGAGAGAAGAAAGAAGAGAAAAGCGCAGGATCCCACCCACCCCTGAGGTTTTCTCTTCTTTATCCTCTCAGTTGATTGGTGCTTGCAGGCCTCAGCTAGTGTGGGAAAGCTGTGTGCATGCGCACGTAATTACCAAACCATTAGTGGAACAGATAGGATCCCACTGTTGCCTTAAGCCCTGGAAAACATGATGATGTTAGCAAAAGTCTCAGGCAAGTAGGAAGAAAAATGAAGCATAATCAAGCTTGTGCGATTCTGTTATTAGTGCCTATCTCTTAAAATATGGTTCTAGTCTTGTGGAGTCTGATCTGTTCTATCCCAAAGGACTGACAGAAACTAATAGTGAGGAAATGACCTTGGTTCAGTGAGTCAAGTGACAAATTTGGAGAGAGAGGAAGGCAATAATACAGTTCTGATGGATAGAACTGTGGGTGATGGCTTGTGCCTTCTTAGCAAACAAGTTATTTCCTGTAATGGGAGAGGTATCTGTCTCAGCCCAGATAGTGAAATAAGATTCAGCATTCTAATGTACTTCTCCTTGTGGAATGGGCTTGAATCTTTTATCATGGATAGCAAAAAAAAAAGTCTTTGTCAGCTTTGGAAGCCATATTAGCACCAGATGTTCCACACTGCCACATTCTTGAGCCTGGGAAAATGGGAGGGGGGAATTTCTTAGAGTGTATGTGGTTAGACATAATAGCATTCTTCTAAGTCAAGATCATGTTATTTCTGCATCTGGGTGAGGGGAAGTCTCAAGTTGGGAGAGGTAGTGATTGGGGCATGTGATGTGATGATGGGTGCAGGGGGTGGATTTATAATTTTTTTATTTATTGCAAGGAAATCCAGAACTTTCAGATTTGGGATTTCCCAGATGTACCAGTTTACTATACAAATAAAAAAGAACTTTTGAGAGAAGATCTGCCTCAGAGTTATTTGTTGGAGTAGAGTTTTCTGGAATGCTGACAGTCTTGGGTCAATCCTGGAAAAAATCACATTGAATGTCTTAAGTGTATGAATGAAAATGCATTTTTAGTGTGAGGATATAACTGATAAATGAGTACTAAAAGTTGGAAAACGTGAAAAGTTCAGACCCCAAATAAAATCCACTTAACAGAATAAAGTCAAGCTTGATTACAAGAGCCTTTTTCTATGACACATACACACCCATTTTTAGCCAAGGTTAAAGCCTCAGAGTTTCTGATGGTTTCCTGACAAAGTACTAATCCGGTCTGACCTCTAGCTTTTTTCAGAAACTGGCAATTCAATCCATGTCCTACAAACAGACAGATTTAGCAGTCAATAAACAAATATAAAAAGGAAAGAATGCAGTATATTTATTATGAAGTTACTTATATTATTCAACATCAATAGGAAAAATAGCCAATGAATATTAGATTGTTTTGATCTAAATGTAAGATTGGACAGATTCTTATTGTCTTAGAAGTGGCAAATCTTTTTCTGCTAATAGACGATAATTGATCAGTACTTCACCTTGTGTTACATCAGGGTTTTCAAACTCATGGCCTGTAGGCCAGATGCATCACATGCTGTCCATGCCCATGCTTGGTTTAGTGAAGTGGGGAAAAGATGCTGCTGTGACGACATGAGTTTGACACCCCCGTGCTACATTGTCAACAAAATCATATCTAAGTTTAATATTTAATTCATCCCTTTGACTTCATCTTAATTGTGATTATATTTATCTCTAATTCTTTATACAAGGAGAAGACTGTATGGTTTTCTACATGGTAATCAAGACACAACACAACCAACTACATGGTAAGCAAGATACAACTCTATGTCATATCTTTGCTAGAGGCATTTATTTTAACAAATTTATTTTAACAGATTAGCAGAGTTGGAAGGGATTTTGTAGGTCACCTAGTCCAACCCCCAACCCCCACCCAAGCAGGAGACCCTATACAATTTCTGACTGATGGCAGTCCAGTCTCTTCTTGAAAGCTTCCAATGATGAAGCTCCCCCAACTTCTGAAGGCAATCTGTTCCACTGGTTGATTGTTCTCACTGTCAAAAATTTTCTCCTTATTTCTTGGTTGAATCTCTCCTTGACCAGTTTCCATCCATTATTCCTTGTCTGGCCTTCAGGTGCTTTGGAAAACAGGTTGACCCCTCCTCTGTGTGGCAGCCCCTCAAATATTGGGACATTGCTATCTTGCCTCCCCTGGCCTTTCTCTTACTAGACTGCCCAGTTCTTCATAGGTTGTAGCCTCCAGTCCCCTAATCCCAAAGATGTATGTAGATGTAAGTGTATAGAATGATGGTCAATTAATGACATTTCACTCCTGGAAGATATAGATCCGTATTTAAGGATGGAGCTAGTTTTGGTTGAATACCTGCCTACTTAAAAGGAGAGAGGAAGCTGTTATGTTCTGCGCATGGGCGCAAGGAATGGAGACAAGACGGTGAACAGTGAACTTCAACACTTTATTAATCATTTTGAACAGAGCCCAAAACCTAGGGCAACAGCAGCCTTTTTATAGGCAAGCTGCCGCTCTAGTAACCAATAAGATACGTGGAGTGTTAACCCCCTTAACCAATGAGAGTGGCTCGTTAACAGCCAATCAGATTCTCCTGAACGGACCAATCCGATATCGCTATTATCGGCCAATCAGAAGTGCAGGGCTAGAACCCTGCTATTTTCTAAAGGTTTTGATAAACTTTATTTAAGCATTTTTATTAGTTCATAACAGAAGCATTTACATCTGTTCCCAATTTTGGCATCTGTCAGCCTTTCTAAGTAATTTTCAAACTGCATTCTCCTCTAAGTCCTCTGTCGACTATTCCCCAGCAGAGCCTGTCTTCTCCCTCCCATCCTCCTGTCAGAGAGAAGTATCACTCTCCAACTTTTTCCAAACAAAAAGAAATGTTTGTTAGATTGCAGGTGGAGTGAAGACGCAGGATGCTTGGATCAGTAAAAGCTCTTTATTTGTTTCTGTGCAGGACTGAAGAAGTCTAGCTGCACTGTCGGTATGTGATCGTGTTCCTTGTTTGGGTTTGTTGTTAATTGTTGAGAGCTTGCCTCTTTAGTTGTTAGAGCCTGGTCTATTTGTATTTCCCCCCTTGGAGGGGCCTGGGGTTTCCAGTATCCCCCCTTGTCTGTCTGCCCCGGACTTGATTGATGTGTCTTCTCCAATTCCTGCCATCAATGGTTTCGACCTGGTAGGATCGGGGACCTGTTACTTGTGTTATGTTGGTGGGTATCCACAATGGTTTGCCTACTAGATATCTGGCGTATACCAGGCCTGAAATGCCTGGCACTTACTGGACGAATCTAATGGGGTGTTTGTGCTGTATTGCAGGTGCAGCCTATCTAATGGTGAGCTTGTTTTCTCCCCATTAAGAGCTCAACAAGACTTTTACAAGGGAGCTGTCTGTAGCTTCAACCATTGACAGACATTTATTTTCCCACTTCCACAGAACAACCAATCACAGGCTAGTATGCAAACATGTAACAATTTTGATTTCTTCTTGAGAAGTCTTGGACAGGGTTTCTTCCTCCATTCAATTCCTCCATTCCAAAGGTCAGGCAGCTTGTGCAAATCAAGACCTATCTCCCCAGGTTCAGGTCAAGAGGGCAATTGGAATTGGCAATGGGAGGGCATGCAAGTAGCTTTGAGGGTAAAGGGAAGAACACAAAATGAACATCCTATCCAAGATCATGATTAAGTAAATACTTGCAAAATGGCCTTTTACTTCACAGGTAATATCCTTCACAGTCCTTTTCCAGTGTGAAATTTGAGCATGTGCAAAAGTCCAGAGGTAGTTTCTCATGTGTCCTAAAAAAAGAAAAATATTTGTTTTCTCTTTATTCTCCTTAACCTACTTTCTTTAACCTACTTGTAGGATTATTTGTTTCCTTTTATGTGTCTTTTGTTATTTCCTTGAATGTAAAAGATCTTTCAAGAAGAAAAATACTTGTGGACAATTTAAAACCTGTCTTTTTTACAAGAAAATAATAATCTTCTATACCAGAAAGATCTTTTATCCAGAAGATTGGTTGGTCAATTATATCTTGGTAGGAATTATAAATCTACTAGGAATACAGTAACTTGGTTTAACAAATCTTTACCATTGTACAGAAGAAATAAATGGACCAAGGGGAGATTTTTTAAAATATTGGTGATTAATGTTGAAATAATCATACTGCATTCATTAATTACTACAACCATGGTAAGGACCATCTTGAAGTTTTACATAAATAATTTAAATATAATTTTAGTTTAGCTGAAGTTCAAATAATAAAGGCAGGAGATTTTAATCAGGTTTTAGATATTTCATTAAATTATAATACTATTGCAGTTAAACTTAACTTGTATATAGAAAGCTCTTTTATTGTGGAATTTAATTCTATGAATATATAGTTACTTTTAAAATAGTTTACAGTAAGTATACTTTTTGAACACTTTATTAGATAAAATATTGATCCATATTTAATTTTTAGATAGATTAATAAAGATAATAATCATTTTTGCTTTTGATAAGCCTTAAATTATGATTTATAAACTACAGAGCTAAACTAATCGAATAACAGAATAGCTGTGTGAAGTGTACGGACAAACTGGAATCTCTTACAATTTCTTTTTCTCCCATCTTTTTTTCCTGCTTCCCTAGTTACAGTAAGTTTATATTTTAAAAATTTGGGTGCACTAGGGATAAAAAAGGATTTAACAATAAGATTAGAAATATAATAGATAGAGATATAGTATCTTCAGGGGAGAGTGGTTCAAAAAAATCAAGATATCAGCTGTGACCCTGTAATCAAAGATCACATATTCCTCTTGTTACCTACAGAAAAGGGTGTATTTTAATCATGTACCGCCATCCTGATTTTTAATTACTTTTTCCCTCATGGATACTGTTATGGACTAAGCCAACGCAGTGATACAACCCTAAACAGCTTTACTTTACAGCAGGCTTGAAATCCTGCACTTCTCATTGGCCCGTGGATAGCGAGTCGTGATTGGTCGTTTTTGGCCAGTCTGATTGGCTGTTAACGGGGCCCCCTGATTGGATGCTTGTGAAAGCGGTAAACTCAAGTCATTAGTTGTTTTGACAGCAGCCAGCTCTATAAAAGAGCTGCTGCTGCCCAAGTATTTTGCTCTGTTCTTTCTTGATAATAAAGAGTTGAAGTCACCGTTCGATGTCTCGTCTCCGTTCCTTGCGCCCATGTCCAGGACTTAACACTGGCGACGAGGGTGGGATACGGAGATGATAGAGCTGACTAAGTACGCATCGAACAAGACAGAGCACATGGCGAAAGAGCGCACGCAACAAACGGCAAGATGACTAGTGGCGCCATACCACCCACTCCATTCGACCCAGCAACCGAAGACTGGGACTCATATATAGATCGTTTCCAGATGTTCCTGGAGACCAACAATTTAAAAGATGCTATGCCTGGCAAGAAACAAGCGGTGTTCCTGATTCATTGCGGCCCAGCTGTTTTCAAAATGGCTAAAGCACTGGCAAAACTGGCGGAAGTGAAGACCATGGATTGGGATACCCTCGCCCCAATCCTCCGGGTCCATTATGCACCCGCAGTACCTACACTGATACGAAGACACAAATTTTACCAGAGGGACCAACGGAAGGACGAGAGCATTGGAAATTTCGTAGCCGACCTCCGGAACCTAGGAGGCCTTTGTGGTTTTGCAAACTTAGAGGAAGCCCTCAGAGACTGCATAGTTCTGGGATTAAATGTACCACATGTGCAGAGTAAGCTGATGGCAAAAGGCGACATCAGCCTTACAGATGTCATCGCCAACGCTTCTGCTGCAGAAGCAACCAGGAAGTCAGCCGCTCGAATGTGCCGAGCAAACGCACCGCTTCACCAACTCGCCAACGAGAGCCCACTCGTCACTGAGAAGCACGCTACCACTACCCACCACGAAGACCTCAAGTCATCCTCAGACAGTGAGGAAGAGGAGGTCAACCGGCTCCGCTCAGAATGAGAGCAAAGGAACCAGAGACATCTGCTCCAATGTGCTGGTTGCGGGGCAAACCACCTGTGATCGGACTGCAAATTTCTCGATGCACTCTGCCGTACCTTCAGAAAAAGAGGCCATATCACGAAGGTCTGCAGAAGCAGACGAGAGTCCAGTCCCAAATGAAGAAAGAACAACCTGCGTCGGGAGATAGGCAAACCTCCTGAGAACCGGAACCATCTGAACCACCAATGGAACAACCACTACTACTACAGAAACCAAGCACCTGCCTCTTCAACGAAATGAGAAGAGGCCCACCAAACCATTACTATCGGCCACACTTCATTGTTCAATGCTAAAAAGATCCGCGTAAAGGTTACTATTGAGAATTGACCATGCGTGATGGAAGTCGATTCCGGATCATCCCTATCGATGGTATCCTGGAAAACCCTCAAACAGCTGATCCCTGCCATCTTCTGCCAGGACCTCAGCACACAACGAATCATCCTGAAAGACTACCAGGGAAACAGATTTCCAGTTGTCGGTTCCAGCCACGTCCAAGTATCCTTCAAGGATCGCACCGCAACGCTTCCCCTAACTGTCGTTGATCTTGACCGACCCAGCTTGTTAGGGTTACAGTGGTTCGCCCCACTCGGGATTGAACTAGCTGGCATACACCAAACCAGAAGTGATGACTGGGAAGAGGCTCTCATCCAGGAATTCCAGGACGTGTTCACAGGAACATTAGGCAAGTACAAGGGGACCCCTATAACATTTAATCTCAGCCCCAATGTAGCTCCCATTCGGCTTAAGCCTCGTCGGGTACCTTTTGCATTAAAACCAAAGATTGACGAGCAGCTAGATAAACTGATAGCCCAGGGCGATTGGAACTGATTGACCATGCCCGCTGGGAAACCCCGATAGTAACGCCCATGAAGCCAGATGGTGCGTTAAGAATTTGTGGGGATTACCGGGCCACCCCAAATCATGCTCTTCAACAGAGCGCTTACCCAGGATCGGTGGTTCAACACCTTCTTCATTCCCTGGGTGGTGGAAAAATATTTGCGAAATTGGACTTAGCTCAGGCGTACCAGCAACTACCTGTAGACGCAACAACTGCAGAAGCCCAGACAATAGTTACACATAGAGGTGCTTTCAAGTGCAATAGATGCCAATTCGGAGTAAGCGTGGCACCAGGCATTTTCCAAAGTTTAATGGAGAGACTATTACAAGCCATAAAAGGCGTCGTGCCTTATTTTGACGACGTCCTAATAGCTGCCCCCACTAAAGAGTTAGTAGTGCAACAACTCAGAAAAGTTCTTCAGAAATTTAAAGACGCTGGCCTGAAAGTAAAAAGAGACAAGTGTCAACTTTGTACGGAGAGAGTGCAGTTCCTGGGATACCTTCTCGATAGACAGGGAATCCACCCCACTGAAAAAAAACTAACTGCAATCAAAAACGCCCTGAGACCTAGGAATAAGACAGACCTCCAAGCCTTCCTGGGACTCATTAACTTTTATAACATCTTCTTGCCCCAGAAGGCAACCGTAGCCGAACCCCTACATAGACTTCTCAATAAAAAGGCTTCCTGGGCTTGGGGACGGCGTGAAGAGAAATCATTCCAAGAGGTCAACCTCTGATGCTTTATTAATGCAATACAACGAGATTCTACCTCCGATGCTGTGTTAATGCAATACAATGAGACTCTACCTTTGACGGTTACCTGTGATGCATCACCATTTGGAGTGGGAGCCATTTTAAGCCATGTCCTATCAAATGGAAACGAGGCACCTATTGCGTTCTTTTCGAGAACTTTGTCTGAAACTCTCGCTATTGTATCGCTATTGTATTGTACGCTAAAGCTCTCGCTATTGTATCCGCAATTAAACGTTTCCATGAATATGTATATGGGAGACCCTTTGCCATAATTACAGACCACAAGCCGCTACTTGGTATTTTGGCAGGAAACAAACCAACTCCCCACATCTTATCACCAAGAATGACACGTTGGTCAGAATTTTTAGCCGCCTACGATTACCGATTGCAACACCACCCAGGGAAAACCATTCCCCATGCTGACGCTTTGAGCCACTCTCCACTACCAGACATCATAGAGGATCCTGCTCCAACCATAGCCGTATTGCAAATCGAAACCCTCAAATCGCCGCCGCTGACCACTCGAGACATCGCCTTAGAGACAAAAAAGGACCCTGTTTTGGCACGAGTCCTCAGCTGGGTAGAAGGGGGTTGGCCGGTCAGCGCAACCAATGACACGTTTAAGCCATTTAGGAATCGTCAAACAGAGCTGTTCTCCCAGAAAGGCTGCATAGTGTGGGGAGACAGAGTCATAGTCCCGGAGAAATTGCAATATAGTGTGTTGAAAATGCTGCACGATGGACATCCAGGCATCGTGCGGATGAAGGCATTGGCCAGGAGTTATGCATGGTGGCCTGGCTTAGATAAACAGATTGAGACCTGGGTAGCAAAATGCAGCAAATGCCAGGAGACCCGCTCCACTCCTCCAAAAACTCCCCCAACTCAGTGGGAAACACCTCGAGGTCCTTGGTCCCATATCCACATCGATTTTGCAGGACCCACAAGAGGACACACTTTCCTCCTAACAGTGGATGCCTATTCAAACTGGCTCGAAGTCCACAAGATGAAAAGCACCACCACAGATGCAGTCACTAAAAAACTGAATTAACTATTCGCTACCCACGGATTTCCAAATGTCCTGGTCTCCAATAATGGCCCCCAATTCACTGCCCTGCCATTGGAACAGTCCCTGGCAGATCGGGGCATCCGCCATGCTTTAACATCGCCAGCTCACCCTGCGGCCAATGGTAGGGCTGAGCGAATGGTTCAATTTGTAAAACAAACATTGCACAAAATGGATCACGGCGACATTGACGACAAAATAAACTGGATGCTTCTTCTCCAGCACATAACCCCAAACAGTACCACGAAGAAAACCCCAGCTGAACTCCTGATGGGCCGAAAACTTCGCTCGCATCTCGATCGCCTCCACCCAAACTACACGCCAGAACAACCCCCGGGATCCAGCAGCAAGTGTCGGGCATTCCAGGAAGATGACCTCATGTTCGCGAAAAACTTCTCGGGCAACCCATTGTGGGTCCCCGCAATCATAACGCAACTTACGGGACCCCGATCCTATTGCCTACAAACTGCAGATGGTAAGATGTGGAAACTCCACATAGACCAACTCCGTTCCAGATTAGCACTCAGTCCTATCTCAGCCCTGGAACCTCTAGCTGGGGGAGAAGGAATATTGAGGAGGCCGAAGAAGAAATGATAATCGAAACCCAACAACCAACCAGGGGATACTCACCATCCGAAGGAGAACCGAGCCAGGGAGTGGCCTTGCTGCATGACAGCACTGTGATGGAAATGGATCCAGGGAACCTGGAAGACAGCACTGGCGTAAGCAGGGAAAACAGCCCAGGGCCACAATCTTCACCATCCAACCCAGCTAGCAGCCCACCGGAACCAGAACCAGGACAGAAACCGGTGGAACAGCACAGGTCAAGCAGACAGGTGAAGCGACCTGCCTATTTATGAGAATACGTCACCCCACCCCTCAGACAGAACCTAGGGGGGAGGGGTGTTATGGACTAAGGCAATGCAGCGATACAACCCTAAACAGCTTTACTTTACAGCAGGCTTGAAATCCTGCACTTCTCATTGGCCCGTGGATAGCGAGTTGTGATTGGTCACTTTTTGCCAGTCTGATTGACTGTTAACGGGGCCCCCTGATTGGATGCTTGTGAAAGCGGTAAACTCAAGTCATTGGTTGTTTTGACAGCAGCCAGCTCTATAAAAGAGCTGCTGCTGCCCAAGTATTTTGCTCTGTTCTTTCCTGTTAATAAAGAGTTGAAGTCACCATTCGATGTCTCGTCTCCGTTCCTTGCACCCATGCCCACGACTTAACAGATACCCAGGCATTGACTTACTTACTGTCCAGAATTTGCTAACACAGAAGACTGAACTATATATCTCTCATTTCTAGTTCAGAGTATTCTATTAAATCAGGCAATGTGGGTAGTTTATAACTATGTAAACCATAATATAGCGTAATGTCTATGGAGAATCTCAGTCATCCAGGTCATGGTTTTCCCAAAGGTGCTTTTTCAAGAGGCAACTGGACTTTCTGTTATTTCTTTGAGTAGGTTTTGCTTCTCATCCAAGAAGCTTTTTCAGAAGTGAAACATCTTCAAAGAAAAAACAGAAAGTCCAGTTGCCTCTTGAAAAAGCACATTTCATATAATATAGCATGTTGACCATATGAAGTCAATGCTCAGTTCAATGTTAAAACCAAAGCACATTGACTATATTCACACAACATATAGGACAACAAACCTTGTGTTCAGCAGGTCTTACCATTTTATTATGTTAGAGTTGACTATTTGTGTGATCAGAGACAACTGGGTAGGTGGGTGGGTTGGTTTATAATGTTTTAATCTGTCCAGAAATCAAAATTCTCTGAACAGATTACGAAGTATCAATAAAGGATTATAAAGTATTTTAAAGCCTTAAAAGTTTCTAAAAAATATGTTAAAAGAACAAAAATAGAAAAGAGTAAATTAGTTTTCCTCTGACCACACAAAGAAACAAGTAGTTACAACTACAAATAAAGGAGAATATTTGTAGTTCAGGGTTGAAATGAGGAGCACTAAAGATGTTATCTAATTTGGATAATGAAATGTCTGAAAAAAAAAAACAAGCAAGCTCAGAGAGCACCAAGAACTGCTCAATTACAATTACTTTGTCCATCTGGTATAAACATAATCCAATAAACCAACCCAGTTGAAATTAGTACCTTCTAGTCATACTCAATATGACTTACAACATCTTCTATTGTCCTTATGCTCTCTCAGTTTGATACTTTGATCCAGATAGCTCATTACCCAACTGGGTAACATCTTCAGTGCTTCTCTTCTATTGGGACATCTTCTAGAATTGCCAAAAACATTTTTTAGGGCTATATAACAGAAATGAAAACAGGCTTAGTACATGTGGTTAATGGTTGGTCAATATTAGATATGACAACCATCAATAGAATAGAATGGAATGGGATAGGATAGGATAGGATAGGATAGGATAGGATTATTTATTGGCCAGGTGTGATTGGACACACAAAGAATTTATTGTGGCAATGATCAATATTTGTCTGAAGCTCTGCAAGCTACTTTTTTTCTGTACAGTCTGCTGAAATAACCAAGAACGATAGAGACAGAATACTCGACAGTCAATTAATTTAAAAAACTGGAGAGTCAGACATTTTGAACCATGGAAGACCATCTACCAGACAGGAGGTCAAAAATTGAGAAGATCCAGCAACTTTCAGTCACTGAACAAGAAAAAAAACACAGGCTCCTTTAATCTATTTTGTTTAGATCCATCAGTCACAGAAGCAAAGAAAGTAAACCATGTTCACAATCCTTTCATACACTAAACCATTAATTCAAGCTACATTCATTACAGCAGCCTCATTTAGATGGAAAAGGTCATGCCATTGTTTTGTTCAGGAATTGGGAACTAAATTCTCAATCTAATGCTCATCCTTGCCTTTGACAATGAAAAATGGCTTGTGATAACTAGAAAAGAAGTACTTTATCCTTGTTTGGAATTGTTATTGTTGATTATACAGTCAACCAGATGTTTAGACTGGATTTGGCATTTTTATCCACCATCAGGTCCTTCCCAAGACAGGTGTTAAAGATATTTAGGAAGTAAGCTATTCCAATTATTAACTTAATTTTGCAAAGCTTTTTCTCTGGTAACATTGAACTGAAAACCAGGGAATACAAAACCTTCACCAATTCTTAAATACAGTCCATCTGCCTGGAATCCACACTGTACAACGGGCATTAATACATCTGAACAAGTCCAGAGGTATTTCACAAGAAGAGTACCCTACTTCTCAGCTCGCAATACATTATCTTATACCACCAGGCTTGAAATTTTGGACCTAGACTACTTAGAAATACACTGCCTATGATCTGACCTACACAAAATTGTCAGCTACAATGTCCTATCTGTCAATGCTACTTCAGCTTCAACCGCAATAATACTCAGGAAAACAATAGATACAAACTCAAAGTAAATCGCTCCAAACTAGATTACAAAAAATACGACTTCAGCAAGAGAGTGGTCTGCACCTGGAACTCACTATCTGACTCTGTTGTTACATCCTAAAACCCCCAAAACTTTAACCTTAAACTGTCTACCATGGGCCTCATTCTATTCCTAAGAGGTCTGTAAGGGGGCATGCATAAAGGTACCAATGTGCCTACAGTCCCTGTGTCAATTCATAAAATATTTCCCTGGTCTTTTAAGAGTTACCAGCAGAAGAGGGGGTAGTACATTCCTTAAATGCTTTCATAGATAATTTCTAGGTGACTGAAGTTTCTGGTGCACAAAATTATAACTGGAGAGCATGATTGATGACTCTTGGCTATGGATGTGTCCCACTGGAGAATATACACACAGGGGGTGGGGGAAGACCAGGGTCAAGAGTGAAATGAATGTTGTGTCTCAGAGTCAGCTACACCCAAGTAGTGCTGGCATGTTCACTCCTAATAAATCTTCTTTAAGCTCTGAAAGATCTGGCTAGAGGCTCATGACTTAAATGGGGGTGAATCCCAGAGCCCTGATACCCTGTCCTACTGTTCCCATTTATTCATGCTAATTTATTATGTATATACTTATACCTGTTTATACTTATATGTTTATATGTTATGTTCAAATGGATACTTGTTTTCTCATACATGCTTGACAAACTAAATAAAATAAATAAATAAATAAATAAAATAAAGTAAAGCCATCTTTTGTTGTTGACTTATGGTGATTTTATCAATGCAGATCATGCATAAGTGGGACTCCAGGTGTTTTGGGATTGGATCCATGGCATCTATAACTATTTGCATTATTCTTGCTTTCTTTTGTCACAGTTGTATTACTTCTACATGCAAGTGTTTGTGTTTTGTGATTCTCTCTATTTCTTTGTCTTCTATTCTTCCATGTAGTGCCACATCTACTATCCAGACTTTGTCTTTCTTATTGACAATTGTTAAGTCTGGAATGTTATGTTGCAAATGCTTGTCTGTTTGACTGCTAAAGTCTTAGAGCATCTTCACTTTTTTGTTTTCTATGACTTTCTCTATTTTATAGTCTCACTGGTTCTTGCTTACTGGCAAAATAATTTTTGCAGGTCTTTCAGTGCACCATTCTTGCTTCTTTGTCATGCCATTGTTTGTAGTCAGTCTGTGTGATCTTCTTGCAACAACTAATGAGGTTGTCCACTGTTCTTCTTTTCAGATGCATCATTTACTGTCTGCTGTCTTCTCAATTGCTGCTTTACAAGCATTTGTTCTTAAGGCTTGGTCTTGTGCAGCCAGAATTAACCCCTCTGTCTCTTTATTCAACTTTCCTGGTCTT
Organism: Emydocephalus ijimae; assembly: GCA_004319985.1. Classification (NCBI taxonomy): domain Eukaryota; kingdom Metazoa; phylum Chordata; class Lepidosauria; order Squamata; family Elapidae; genus Emydocephalus; species Emydocephalus ijimae. The sequence continues at coordinate 16,382 of BHEV01003950.1, forward strand.
AGCATTGCCAAATGAAGTGAGTAAGAGATATGACAGGTGTTAAGTTCTGAGCGAGGGCGCGAAGAATGGAGATGAGCCGGTGAAACGGTGAACTTCAAAACTCTTTATTAACATGGGGTGACAGCTCAGCTCAATGGCGGCAATGGCCCCCTTTATATAGGCAAGCTATAGGCTTTTAACCAATGAAAACCAGGGAGCGCTAGCTCCTTTAACCAATGGGCGAGGCTCATTAATAGCCAATCAGATTCACCTGAGTGGACCAATCTGATGTCACTATTAACGGCCAATCAGAAGTGCAGGGCCAGAAACCTGCACTTAACTTCAAGCTCTTAATAACCTTTATAAAACACATTTATTCATTCACAACACCCCTTCCCCCCGGGTCCCATTTAAGGGGTGTGGTTATGTAGTCCTTGAGGTAGGCTGGTTGTTTTGTTAGTCTATTTGATTTTCGTTGTACCCCCGGTATTCGTCTGCAGTCTTGTTGAGGTAGGACGTTATCTGGTGAAAAGGGTGCCTCTAGTTCTGTATTCGAATTTTCATTGTCGCTAACGTTTTCGGCATCTCCATAAGGCAAGCTCACCCCCATCCCTGATCCTTCTACATGTGTTTCCGCTGCGCTGTCATTTTTTTCGTTAAAGCTTTCTGCTATTTCAAGTTCATCTTCCTCCATATCTCTTCCCCCCTCAGTTTGGAAATCAGGGGACTCGGAGATCCCTGACTGCAGCCCTGAACGCAGCTGATCAATACGGCGCTTCCATATTCTATCATCGCGACATTTCACGTGGTACGATCTGTGGCTGGCAACTTGGATTACAGTTGCCTCAACCCACAACGGATTGCCTGAAAAGTTCCTAGTGAATACCAAGTCGCCTACCTGGAAGTTACGGCATCGCCCGCTGGATCCGTGTGGTTTCTCACATGATGGGTGCAGATGGTCGAGGTGAGAGCGGAGTTTCCGCCCCATTAATAACTCAGCGGGAGTTTTGTTGGTGATGCTTTGTGGAGTGATATGCTGCAGAAGGAGTATCCGGTTAATCTTTTCTTCAATATTGTCATAGTCCATTTTATGTAAGGTCTTCTTGACGAATTGTACCATGCGCTCGGCCCTTCCGTTGGCCGCAGGATGTTCCGGCGAAGTCAGCGCATGGCGAATACCGCAGTCCACCAGGTACTGTCCAAAGGACAGCGCGGTAAATTGGGGCCCGTTGTCGGATACCAGAACATCTGGCAATCCGTGTGTTGTAAATAGTCTGTCTAGTTTCCTGATGACCGCTTTGGTTGTTGTACTCCTCATTTCATGGATTTCAAACCAGTTTGAGTCGGCATCCACTGTTAACAAGAATGTGTGGCCTTTGGTAGGTCCCAAAAAGTCCAGATGAATACGGGACCACGGTCCCCTCGGTGTTTCCCATTCGGTTGGGGTTGCTTCCTGGCATTTGTGACAAGCTTTGACCCATGTCTTGATCTGTTTGTCTATGCCCGGCCACCACGCGTAGCTACTTGCGAGGGCTTTCATGTGCACGATGCTGGGGTGGCCATCGTGCAAGGTTCTTAGTACCGCTCATTGTAGCCGCTCTGGGACAACGACTCTATCTCCCCAGATAATGCAGCCCTTCTGGGAAAACAGTTCCGTCTGTCGACTCTTGAATGGGGCATAGTCATCAGGTATCTGGCCCAATGGCCATCCGCGCTTGACCCAACTGAGCACTTGTGCTAAAATGGGGTCGCGATATCTTGGGCTGTTAATGGCGGTGTTCGAAGTGTCTTGATCTGCAACGTTGTCACTGTCAGAGTGGGGTCATCAATGGTCTCCGGAAGTGGTTCACGGATCAATGCATCGGCATGGGGAATGGCCTTCCCCAGGTGGTGTTGCAACTTATAATTATATGCAGCCAAGAATTCTGACCAGCGAGTCATTCTGGGGGATAATATATAAGGGGTTGGCTTATCTCCCACTATTATTCCCAGCAAAGGTTTATGGTCAGTCACTATGGTAAAGGCTCAGCCATACACATACTCATGAAATCTCTTGACAGCAGACACAATAGCAAGGGCTTCTTTATCAATTTGACTGTAATTGTGTTCTGTTTTTGAAAGCGTCTTTGAGAAATAGGCAACAGGGGCTTCACTACCGTTTGGCAAAACGTGGCTCAAAATGGCGGCCACTCCGAAAGGCGATGCATCACACCTGATTGTTAAAGGCAAAGTCTCATTGTACTGCATCAGCACAGTGTCAGAAGTCAATGATTTTTTTACATTTCGAAACGCCTGCTCTTCTCTGTGTCCCCATACCCAAATTGCTTTTTTGTCCAACAAACGATGTAGGGGTTCAGCTACGGTTGCTTTGTGAGGCAGGAAAACGTTATAAAAGTTGATAAGGCCTAGAAACGCCTGGAGGTCGGCCTTATTTCAGGGTTTTGGGGCGTTCCTGATTGCCCTAAGTTTGCTATCGGTGGGGTGAATGCCATGACTATCAATTAAATATCCTAAAAATTCTACACGATCCGTGCACAGTTTACACTTGTTTTTCTTAACTTTAAGACCTGCGTCTTTGAATCTCTGTAGAACCAACCTCAGGCGATCCCTTAATATTTGCGGAGTAGGGGCAGCGATTAACACATCATCAAAATATGGGACAATACCTTTTATCCCTTGTAATAGTCTTTCCATCAAACTTTGAAATATTCCCGGGGCTACGCTTACTCCAAATTAGAGTCGGTTAAATTTAAATGCACCTTGGTGCGTAACGATCGTTTGGGCCTCTGCCGTTCTTTTGTCTACAGGCAGTTGTTGGTATGCCTGGGCTAAGTCTCGTTTAGTGAAGACTTTTCCGCCCCCCAGGGAATGGAGGTGGTGCTGCACCACCAGTACCGGATACGCGTTTTGTTGAAGGGCGTGGTTCAGGGTGGCTCGGTAGTCCCCACAAATTCTTATCGATCAATCCGGCTTGATGGGTGTCATGATTGGGGTTTCCCAGGGAGAGTGGTTGGTTGGTTCTAACACACCCTGGGCTATTAATTTATCAAGCTGCTCGTCAATCTTTTGGTTTAAGGTCAAATGGAACTCGACGAGGCTTAAGAAGGATGGGAGCTATTTCGGGATTGAGGTTAAATGATATCGGGGTCCCCTTGTACTCGCCTAGTTTTTCTGCAAAGACGTCCTTGAATTCTTGGATGAGGTCCTCTTCCCAGTCGCTGTTGCAGATTCGGTGAATGCTGGCTACTTTAATTCCAAGTGGAGTGAATCATTGGAGGCCTAACAGGCTAGGCCGATCCTTGTCGATTACAGTCAGGGGTAGGAATGCTGTGCGGTTCTTGAACGATACCCGGACTCGGCTGGATCCTATGACTGGGATTCGATTCCCTTGAGAGTCTTTGAGTATGAGTCTTTGGAATCTGAGGTCTTGCCGCCGGACCATAGGTGTTAAGTACTGAGCATGGGTCGAAGTAAATGGAGACGATCTTAGAACAGTGACAACAGCTCTTTATTTACATCGTGACTCAGATAACAACAACAGTTAACTCTGCCTTATGTAGGCATCTTTTGTATGATTCAACCNGGAGTTATATAGTCCTTCAAATAGGACGGTTGTATTTTTAGTCTTTTAGATTTTCTTTGGATTGGCAGGTTGCAATCCCGTTGAGGTAGATCGTTGTTAAGCAGCTATTCTGTTTCAGGTTCAAAGTTTATTTCTTCTTCATTTCCTGCATTGTCTTCTATTACTTGCGGTGCAGTTACTTCGTCTTCTTGACCCCTTTGTTGCAATGCAGTCCCGTCATTGTTTCCTTCGAACGGGTTCCCTGGGTCTTCCTCATTTTCCGTGCTCTCCCCCCCCTCAGTTTGGTCATGGGGAATTTGATGATTTGCTGGTGCAAGTCGTGACCGCAATTGGTCAATATGCCGTTTGTAAAGTTTATTGTCCAGGCATTGCACTATGTAGGATTTGGGGCTGGTTACTCGTACTACGGTTGCTTCTATCCATAAAGGGTAGCCCGATAAGTTCCGTGCATAAACGAGGTCTCCTACCTGGAACGTACGACAGCATCCGCTGGAGCCTATGGGTTTCTCCGGTTCGTAAGCAGGATGCAGCCGGTCAAATTGGGAACAGAGTCGTCGTCCCATCAGTAATTCCGCAGGTGTTCTCCCGGTAACGCTGTGTGGCGTGATGTGTTGCAAGAAGAGGATTTGGTTCACTTTTTTGTCGATATTGTCATAGTCTGTTTTTAATAATGTCTTTTTTATATATTGGACCATACGTTGTGCTCGGCCGTTGGTCGCAGGGTGTGCTGGTGAGGTGAGCGCATGGTGGATGCCGTGGTCAGCGAGGTATTGCTCGAACAACAATGGTGTAAACTGCGGCTCGTTATTGGACACAAGGATGTCCGGTAGGCCATGGGTTGCAAAGAGTCTGTTTAGGATTTTTATTACCGCTTTGGAGGTAGTAGTCTTCATACGATGGATCTCCAACCAATTGGAGTATGCGTCGACTGTGATTAGGAACGTGTGGCCTCTGGTCGGTCCCGCAAAGTCCAAGTGTATTCGGGACCAAGGCCTACGCGGCATCTCCCATTCGGTAGGGACGGCTCTTGGAGGAGCGTTGCTGGCTTGTTGTCAATTAGGGCAGCCTTTAACCCATTGTTCGATTTGGCGATCCATCCCCAGCCACCAGGCATAGCTCCGTAAAAGCGCCTTCATGCGCACGATGCCGGGATGGCCCTCATGTAGAATTTGCAATAGTGTTTTTCGGAGTCGTTCTGGGATCACGACTCTATCGCCCCAGATGATGCAGCCTTTCTGCGAGAACAGTTCAGTTTGTCGCGATTTGAATGGTGCGAAGTCATCTGGGACTCGGTCCAATGGCCATCCCCATTATACCCAGGTTAGGACTCGTGCGAGGGTGTGGTCTCGTCTGGTCTCTCTCGCGATGTCTCTTGCAGTCATGGGTGGCGAGTTGAGTGCTTCTATCTGCAACGCGGTTGCTGTTGGTGCTGGATCGTCGAGAGTCTCTGGAAGCGTTGCTCGGCTCAGTGTGTCGGCGTGGGGAATGGCTTTCCCCGGGCGATACTGCAGCCGATAATTATACGCAGCTAGAAATTCTGACCATCGGGTCATCCTAGGGGATAATATGTATGGGGTTGGCTTGTCCCCGGCCATTATCCCTAGCAAAGGTTTGTGGTCAGTAACATTTTGAAATGCTTGTTCTTCACGATAACCCCAAACCCACATTGCCTCCTTATCTAGTAACCTATGTAACGGTTCAGCGACAGTTGCTTTGTGGGGTAAAAACACATTATAAAAATTGATGAGGCCTAAAAACGCCTGGAGATCAACTTTGTTGCGTAGCCAGGGGGCGTTTTTGATTGCTCTTAATTTCCCTTCAGTAGGGTGTATACCTTGGCGATCAATTCTGTACCCCAGAAATTCAACACTGTTTGCATATAACTTACACTTATTTTTCTTTACTCTGAGTCCTGCCTCTTGCAATTTTTTAAGAACACAAGTTAAACGGTGTTGTAGAATTTTTTCTGTAGGAGCCGCAATCAACACATCATCGAAATAAGGGACCATGCCCTTGATTCCCTGTCATAACCTCTCCATGAGACTCTGAAATATCCCAGGGGCTACGCTAACACCGAATTGCAGCCGGCTGCATTTGAATGCACCCCGGTGCATCACAATCGTTTGGGCCAGTGCCGTTTTTCATCCACGGGCAGTTGTTGGTAGGCTTGAGCTAAATCTAATTTAGCAAAAACCTTCCCGCCCCCCAGGGAATGGAGGACATGTTGAACAACAGGGACTGGATATGTGTTCTGCTGGAAAGCGTGGTTCAGAGTGGCACGATAGTCCCCACAAATTCGAATTGACCCGTCAGACTTAACAGGGGTCACAACAGGAGTTTCCCATGGCGAATGATCGATGAGGTTTAATACACCTTGAGTGATCAATTTGTCGAGTTGTTCATCGATTTTCGCTTTTAGTGCGAATGGAACTCGACGGGGCTTTAATCGAATGGGTGCTACCTTAGGGTCTAGGCTGAAAGAAATCGGGGTCCCCTTATACTCGCCTAAACTGTCCGCAAAAACGTCACTGAACTCGGAAATGAGATCCTCCTCCCAGTCGCAGCCGCCAATGCGGTTTACGCCGGCCACTTCAATACCAAGTGGTGCGAACCATTGGAGGCCTAATAAGCTAGGCCGATTTCTGTCAATGACCGTTAAAGGTAAGTAAGCAGTATGTTTTTTGAAGGAGACTCGGACTCGGCAGGACCCGACGACAGGGATTTGTTTCCCTTGGTAGTCCTTGAGGATGAGGCGTTGAAATTTGAGGTCTTGGCGTTGGACTGTGGGGATAAGTTGCTTGAACGTCTTCCACGAGACCATCGAGAGGGATGATCCCGAGTCAACTTCCATGAGGCATGGCTGGTTCTCAATGGCTACGGTGACTCGGATCTTCTTCGCGTCCAGGGCGGAGGCATGACCGATAGTGATAGTATGGTGAGCCTCTTCTCTCGAAACAGCTGGATTTCTGAAGGAGTGGTTTACTGGTGTTCGCCTTACAGGACGGCTTCCTATCGATTGGCGGTAGTTGGCCCCTTTAGAAGCCTGCGTTGGGTCTTGTCGACTGCGGCAGACCCGGCCGATGTGGCCTCGTTTCCCGCACTTGTGGCAGAGCGCGTCGCGGAATTTGCATTCGGACCTGGCGTGGTTGGCTCCACAGCCAGCACAAGGCGTAAGGACTTCGAACGATAGTTTCGCTCGGACCGCAGTCGGTGGACCTCTTCTTGGTCGCTGGTTGACGACGAAGAGAGGTCCTCGTAGTGGGTCGTATAAAAATGTCCCTCTGTCTTGGATAAAAGTTCGCTTGTCGGTTTTGGAGTTGGAGTGGAGCTATCGCCGGCTGGCGATGCTGGGTTTCGGGTCTTGCGAAATTGTACGGCCGACTTTTTGGTCGCTTCAGCCGCAACTGCATAGGCGATGGCATCGGCAAGGCTGATGTCGCCTTTCGCCATCAACTTGCTTTGTAAAGCTGGCGCATCTAGTCCCAGAACTATTCGATCTCTCAGTGCCTCTTCCAAATCGGCGAACCCGCAGAGGCCGCCTAAATTTCGTAGGTCTGCCACAAAATCGGCTACGCTTTCTCCCTTATGTTGGTTTCTTTGATAGAATTCGTGGCGTCTCACGAGTGTGGGCACGGTTGGCACTTAGTGAGCTTTCAGGATGGGTTCAAGGTCGTCCCAGCTCATGGCCTTCACTTCACAAGGCTTAGCGAGTGCTTTGGCCATCTTGAAGACGGTCGGACCGCAATGCGTTAGGAATAACGCTCTTTTCTTTGCCGGTGTCGCATCTTTAAGGTTGTTTGTCTCGAGAAACATTTGAAAACGATCCATATAGGATTCCCAATCCTCCTGACTTGGGTCGAACGGAGCGGGTGATACGATGCCGCCGGACATGGTTTCCGTTGTCGGCGTCATCTTTCACGTGCTCGGTATTCGTTCCTCGGTTCTTCGATTCAGGCGTCTCCAGATCCCACCCTCGTCGCCAGTGTTAAGTACTGAGCATGGGTCGAAGTAAATGGAGACGATCTTAGAACAGTGACAACAGCTCTTTATTTACATCGTGACTCAGATAACAACAACAGTTAACTCTGCCTTATATAGGCATCTTTTGTATGATTCAACCAATAACGAACTAGGAATGCTAGTCTTAATAACCAATAAGAACTCTTAGTTAAGGACCAATCAGGTCCGTTAGAGCTGACCAATCCTGGTCGAGCTGCCTGACAGCCAATCAGAAGTGCAGGGCCAGAACCCTGCACTTTACCCCAAGCTCAGGCCTTTATTACTTTATTGTATACACAACAGTAGGGATGAGCTGCTTGAGGGTCTTCCAGGAAACCATCGAGAGATATGATCCTGAGTCAACTTCCATCAGGCAGGGCTGGTTTTCGATGGCCACTTTCACTCGGATCTTCTTGGCATCGAGAGAGGAGGCATGACCGATCGTGATAGTTTGGTGAGCCTCTTCTCGCTTCGTGGGGTGGTTTAGGGTTTTGTTTCTGTAGGAGTGGTTGTTCCATTGGTGGTTCATGGGTTCTCGCTTTGCAGGATGGCTTCCTGTCGGTTGGCGATAGTTAGCCCCCTCGAGGGCTGGCTGGGTCCTAGCTTGCTTCTACAGACCCGTCCAATATGGCCTTGTTTCCCGCACACATGGCAGAGCACATCGAGAAATTTACATTCTGATCAGGGGTGGCTTGCCCCACAACCAGTGCATTGGAGCTGAGATCTCTGGCATTGGTCTCGTTCGGATTGAAGTCGGTGGACCTCTTCTTCTTCGCTGTCTGACGACAAAGAGAGGTCCTCGTGGTGGGCTGTTTGAAGCTGCCCTTCTGACTTAGGTGAAATTTCACGGGTCGGTTGGTGAAGTGGGGCGTGGTTGTGGCGCATTCGGGCAGCTGACTTCCTGGTTGCTTCTGCTGCAGTAGCTTCAGTGATAGCATTGGCAAGGCTGATGTTGCCTTTCGCCATCAGCTTGCTTTGGATGTGTGGTGCATCCAATCCCAGAACTATTCTGTCTCTCAGGGCTTCCTCGAGGTCGGCAAACCCACACAGGCCTCCCAGATTCTGGAGATCCGCTATGAAATCAGCAACACTTTCGCCCTTCTGCTGACTTCTCTGATAAAATTCATGCTTTCTGACAAGCGTTGGCACGATCGGTGCATAGTGGGCCCTCAATAGGGGTTCGAGGATGTCCCAGTCCATAGACTTTACTTCTGCCGGTTTTGCTAGTGCCCTGGCCATCTTGAATACGGTCGGTCTGCAATGGGTTAGGAATACCGCTCGTTTCTTCCCAGTAGTGGCATCCTTCAAATTGTTGGTTTCCAGGAACATCTGGAAGCGATCCATATAGGAGTCCCAGTCCTCTTGCGCTGGGTCGAATGGAGCGGGTGGTATGACGCCGCCGGACATGGTTCCGCCGTTGTGCATTTCAGCCACATGCTCGGTTATTGTTCTTCGTTGTTCAGTCAGCTTTGACGTCTCCACATCGCATCCTCGTCGCCAGTGTTAAGTTCTGAGCCAGGGCGCGAGGAATGGAGACGAGCCGGTGAAACAGTGAACTTCAAAACTCTTTATTAACATGGGGTGACAGCTCAGCTCAATGGCTGCAATGGCCCCCTTTATATAGGCAAGCTATAGGCTTTTAACCAATGAAAACCAGGGAGCGCTAGCTCCTTTAACCAATGGGTGAGGCTCATTAATAGCCAATCAGATTCACTTGAACGGACCAATCTGATGTCGCTATTAACGGCCAATCAGAAGTACAGGGCCAGAACCCTGCACTTAACTTCAAGCTCTTAATAACCTTTATTAAACACTTTTATTCATTCACAATAACAGGGATGAAAGTTAAATAGTTCAGACCAGGATATAAGAAAGGGGGGAGAGGGAGGGAGGAAGAGTGGTGGGAGAGAGAGAGAATGCACTAGAAAAAGAGCTCAGCTTTAAATTGAGCAGTGGGGCAAAGTTAAAGCAGTTAACACTTAATTCTGGTGTAGTTAATGCATTTATTCTGTACTGTCTTAGGTAAGAGATGCTTAAATATATAATAGCTCAGCACAGGGCCTTGTATTACATGCAGCATAGATTTCCAACTAGTTTTCCAAGTATCAGAATAGTAATGAGATCCCCAGGCAATTAATTCTTTAAATTCAGAGATGGTAAGCATAATGAGTATGGAGATTTGGGCTCAAGCAAAGAGATTTAAAAGCATAATATATAAGCATACATACCAAGAAAGAGGGTGCCCAAATCTCTTACAAACTGTCAAGAGATCCTTAATAATGACAGGAGAGATATTCCAAGGAAAGCTAGTTTTCACAATACCCAGTGCTAGATTTTGTGAAGAAACTTCCCCCAAACAACAACCATCCCAAGCTTTTTTATCAAAATCTGGCACCATAAATTCATGGCATTGCTATTGGCATGAGACTGGTTGACACATGATTCTGGAATGAGTACTGAAAGTTTGAGACTTTCACAGGTGCAAGCTATGTGAGGATTCTTTCCTCCTTCTCCTTAATTCAGCAAAGAAGAATTAAAAAAACCAGGTTAGCTCAGAATGAGCTCAAAACTTCCTAATCTTTTTTATAATATGAAGAAATCAAAATATGTTACCAAGCTCCTTGAAATAACAATGATCTGTTTGACAATGATCATCTTTATTGCCACTACACTAACAAGGCCTAAGTGATTCTTGGATGGAACATATATAGATACTCTACATATCGGCAAACCAATCTAATGATAAATTGCTGTGGCATATTTATCTGTTACAAGCCTAGCTAGGATGGAAAACAAATTCAGAAGTCTATTTTCTATTCATTTTTAAGCTTCCACAACATCTCTTACTGTCATCTCAACCTGTTAACCAGAAAGCAGATTCATGCTGCTCAATGTTCGTCTGCAAATTATTTTGAGGCACAAAAGCATTTAAGCTAATCACATCCCTGAGAAGCCAATCTCTTTCCCTGGTACTGTTGCAGAACATTATTGGAAGCCAAATTATTTTCCATTACTGTACAGTCCATCATGTTCCACAGCCCATAAACACATAAGACAAAATCTCTGACAAGTTAAGGGGCAATGGAAAAACATAGAGAATGGAGTGCAGTTTTCACAGGCCCTGTAAAATAGTAATTGTTGTGAATGAATAAATATGCTTCAATAAAGATTATTGAGAGCTTAAAGTAAGTGCAGGGTTCTGGCCCTACACTTCTGAGTGGCCGATAATAGCGACATCGGATTAGTCCATTCAGGAGAATCTGATTGGCTATTAACGAGCCTCTCCCATTGGTTAACAGAGCCAGTGCTCCCTGTGTTTTAATTGGTTAAATACTTAAGAGCTTGCCTATACAAAGGGGGCCGTTGCTGCCATTGAGCTGAGCTGTTACACCATGTTAATAAAGAGTTTTGAAGTTCACTGTCACCGGCTCGTCTCCATTCTTAGCACCCATGTGCAGAACATAACGACAATTATGGGATATGGAGACATCAGAGTTGACTGAACGACGAAGAATGATAAAAGAGCACGTGGCTTAAACGCACAATGGCGAAACCATGTCCGGCGGTGTCATACCACCCGCTCCATTTGACCCGGCGCAAGAAGACTGGGACTCATATATGGATCGCTTCCAGATGTTTCCGGAGACCAACAATTTGAAGGATGCCACTACCGGAAAGAAACGGGCAGTATTCCTAACTCATTGCGGGCTGACCGTTTTCAAGATGGCCAAGGCACTAGCGAAACCGGCAGAAGTAAAGTCTATGGACTGGGACGTCCTCGAACCCCTGCTGAGGGCCCACTATGCACTGACCGTGCCAACGCTCGTTAGAAGGCATGTATTTTACCAGAGAAGTCAGGGAAGGACAAAAGTGTTGCTGATTTCATAGCGGATCTCCGGAATCTGGGAGGCCTATGTGGGTTTGCCAACCTCAAAGAAGCCTTGAGAGACCGAATAATTCTGGGATTAGAATCACCGCACACACAAAGCAAGCTGATGGCAAAAGGTGACATCTGCCTTGCTGATGCCATTACTGAAGCTACTGCGGCAGAAGCAACCAGGAAGTCAGCTGCCCGAATGCGCCGCACCCACGCACCACTTCACCAACTCACCCGCGAAATTTCACCTCAGTCAGAAGGACAGCTTCTGACAGCCCACCATGAGGACCTCGAATCGTCATCAGAAAGCGATGAAGAAGAGGTCCACCGACTTCAGTCCGAACGAGACCAACGCCAGAGATCTCAGTACCAATGCGCTGGTTGCAGGGCAAGCCACCCCCGATCAGAATGCAAATTCCTCAATGCGCTCTGCCATGTGTGTGGAAAAAGAGGCCATATCGGACGGGTCTGTGGAAGCAAGCTAGGACCCAGCCAGCCCTCGAGGGGAGCTAACTATCACCAACCGACAGGAAGCCGTCCTGTAAAGCGAGAACCTGTGAACCACCAATGGAACAACCACTCCTATAGAAACAAAACCCTAAACCACGTAACGAAGCGAGAAGAGGCTCATCAAGCTATCACGATCGGTCACGCCTCATCTCTTGATGCCAAGAAGATCCAAGTGAAAGTGGCCATCAAAAACCAGCCCTGCCTGATGGAAGTCGATTCAGGATCATCCCTCTCAATGATTTCCTGGAAGACCCTCAAGCAGCTCATCCCTACGGTCTGGCAGCAAGACCTCAGATTCCAAAGACTCATACTGAAGGACTATCAAGGAAATCGAATTCCAGTCGTTGGATCCAGCCGAGTACGGGTATCGTTTAAGAACCGTACAGCATTCCTACCCCTGACTGTAATTGACAGGGATCGGCCTAGTCTGTTAGGCCTCGAATGGTTCGCTCCACTCGGAATTGAAGTAGCCGGCATTCACCGAATTTGCAGCAGCGACTGGGAAGAGGACCTCGTCCAAGAATTCTAGGACGTCTTTGCAGAAAAACTAGGCGAGTACAAGGGGACCCCGATATCATTTAACCTCAATCCCGAAATAACTTCCATCCGCCTTAAGCCTCGGTGAGTTCCATTTGCCCTCAAACCAAAGATTGACGAGCAGCTTGATAAATTAATAGGCCAGGGTGTGTTAGAACCAACCGATCACTCTCCCTGGGAAACCCCAATCGTGACACCCATCAAGCCGGATGGATCGATAAGAATTTGTGGGGACAACTCTGAACCATGCCCTTCAACAAAATGCTTACCCGGTACTGGTGGTGCAACACCTCCTCCATTCCCTGGGGAGCGGAAAAGTCTTCGCTAAACTAGACTACCTGTAGACAAAAAAACGGCAGAGGCCCAAACGATCGTTACGCACCGTGGTGCATTTAAATGTAACCGACTCCAATTCGGAGTAAGAGTAGCCCCGGGAATCTTTCAAAGTTTAATGGAAAGACTATTACAAGGGATAAAAGGTGTTGTCCCATATTTTGATGATGTGTTAATCGCTGCCCCTACTCCGCAAATATTAAGGGATCGCCTGAGGTTGGTCCTCCAGAGATTTAAAGACTCAGGTCTCAAAGTTAAAAAAACAAGTGTCAACTATGTACGGATCGTGTTGAATTTTTAGGATATTTAATTGATAGTTAGGGCATTCACCCCACCGATAGCAAACTTAGGGCAATCAAAAAGGCCCCCAAACCCTGAAATAAGGCTGACCTCCAGGTGTTTCTAGGCCTTATCAATTTTTATAACGTTTTCCTGCCTCACAAAGCAACTGTAGCCGAACCCCTACATCATTTGTTGGACAAAAAAGCAACCTGGGTATGGGGGCATAGAGAGGAGCAGGTGTTTCGAAATGTGAAAAAATTATTGACTTCTGATGCTGTTCTGATGCAGTATAACGAGACGTTGCCTTTAACGATCACGTGTGATGCATCACCATTCGGAGTGGGAACCATTTTGAGCCACGTTTTGCCAAATGGTAGTGAAGCCCCTGTTGCCTATTTCTCAAAGACGCTATCAAAAGCAGAACGCAATTACAGTCAAATTGATAAAGAGGCCCTTGCTATTGTGTCTGCTGTTAAGAGATTTCATGAATATGTGTATGGCCGAGCCTTTACTATAGTAACTGACCACAAACCTTTGCTGGGAATAATAGCGGGAGATCGGCCAACCCCTTATATATTATCCCCCAGAATGACTCGCTGGTCAGAATTCTTGGCTGCATATAATTATAAGTTGCAACACTGCCCGGGGAAGGCCATTCCACACGCCAGGTTTCTATTCGCTTATCTATCCCTGGCCACCAAGCATAGCTTCTTGCTAGTGCCTTCATTTGCACGATGCCCGGATGGCCATTGTGCAATAGTTTTAGGACTTTATGTTGTAATCTCTCTGGAATGACTACTCTGTCTCCCCACAAGACGCATCCCTTTTGGGAGAAAAGTTCTGTCTGCCGGTTTTTGAATGGCTTGAAGGTGTCATATGGTTCGTTGTCAGGCCAACCTCTTTCTATCCAGCTGAGGACCCGTGCCAAACAAGGATCCTTCCTTGTTTCTGAGGCGATGTCTTGTGCAATCAGCGGTGGTGAAGGAAGAGGTTCAATATGTAGCGTAACGAGGGTTGGAGCTGGGTCGTCTATGACTTCTGATAACGGAGAACGGCTCAAAGCGTCAGCGTGAGGAATGGCTTTCCCCGGGCGGTGTAGCAGTGGTAATCATATGCGGCTAAAAACTCTGACCAATGTGTCATTCTCGGTGATAAGATGTGGGGAATTTGTTTGTCTCCCACTAAAATGCCAAGTAATGGTTTGTGGTCAGTAATTATGGAGAAAGGTCTTCCATATACATACTCATGGAATCATTTAATCGCAGACACAATAGCGAGAGCCTCTTTATCA
>BHEV01003953.1:0-15862 GCA_004319985.1 Emydocephalus ijimae
GAATCATAAGGTACAACACTTAATGATAGTCATAGGGTACAATAAGCAATCAAATCATACTAGGAAACTGTCAATATAAATCGTAAGGATACAAGCAAATCTTTATTGCATGCTGTAACTTAGTTTTCATAAAATAAACATTTAAGAGAGAAAATAAATCGGAGTGTCTGTATAGGGAGATTCCCTGAGATTATCACAGTTTATACATATGTCTTTACTCTGCAACTAGCTAAAAGGAAAAGCAACTGGCCCCAAATTGGATTTTGGAGGGAGGTTAGAGTAATTGGGAGTACCTTTCTGAAGACAGAAATTTCATACTGACAATCAGTATCCGATGGCTTGATTGGGTGCCTGCCAAGTGTTTCTATAGTACATTTTTTACATAAACCATAACAGAATCAGCCCAATATATTTTCATGTACTTTTGGGTTGTATACCAAACATATATTATCATTTGTTGCCTTATTTGTTGATTTATATATTTATCAATTATAAATTTATATATATCAACTACTTTGTCAATCACAAAGTAGCTGTAGGTCGCTTATAGAATATGATTAAAATTTAAATAAAAACAACAATCAGCAAAATAATACATGGCATGGAACAGAGCTTATATCTAATGCAAACATGCTCTCCATCCTCTACTTACATGGAGCAGGACACAAAGGGCAATGTTAAAAAACTAATTAATTTCTAAGTTTTAGCAAGGTATGAACATAAGAACAGACTTGCTGCATCACACCATAGCCCAACTTAGTCCAGTTGCTTGAAGAAGATACAAGGAATGTGTCTTCATTAACACAGGGAAGGGAAAGAACTAATCAAAACGCATTCAGTATTCTTCTGTCAAGAAGAGCTTCTTTTTTGTTACAGTAAAATAATGTGTACGTCTCTTTTCAATATATTGGGGTCTTAGCTTAACAATCTTACACACATTAATTTACAAAACTTCTTGCAATTTATTAACTGTTTTGGGAGCTCCCTCCTGTATCCGCTATCCACACAATTGATAAACTTCATAAATAGCCCTTCTCTAGACAGTTTAGATTTATTTGCACTTTTGTGCTCTTAGCTTTTTCTACATTATATATTTTGGAGATCCTCTCTTTAATTGCATTGCTAGTTTTCCTCCAGTAGCTCCAGTCTTCTTGTTCTTTAATACAGGTGCACCATACAGACAACTATGAAAACTCCTTTGCATGACAAATATTCTATTGTAGTTAAAAAACTTGAGAAGAAAGTAGAAATGTTTGCTCACAAATGTGCTAATTAAGTACACTAAGTCAATAATTTTCTAAATGTTCATGCATCTGGCAAATAAACAAAGCCCCAATTTTGGGATACCACCAGTTATGGCAGCTCATTTGCTATAATCTTTTATGTAGTTCAAAGTGTTATCTTTACCTCTAGTCTTGCTTCTGGCAAATATGATGACCATAGGATTTCATGAAATAATCAAGCACATTCAAAAGCCAAATTATATTTTATTTGTTCATACAATGGAAACTTTGCAGAGTTTTTCAGTAAACTGTCATATCTGCTACCATACAATGCATGCCCCTTCCATCCATCCACTTAGGAAATAAGAGAATCTGATGTCTGCTTGTTCTACTTGCCAACTATTGATTGCTGTCATATTCTATTGCTTTTCAAACTGAAGTCTACACCTGACCTTAATGGAAAGGTAATAGCATTATTTAAATGAATTTTTTTTAAAGTGCAAAGGTTTATTTCTGATTGTTGAAATGAGAACATTTGGGTGTGTCCCATTCACCACTCTGTGCTGAGGCACCCACTATTTTTTCCAGTCGACACCCACAATTTTTCATTCAAAAATCATTATGGAATAGTTTCTGACTTTACTGTCCTGAATTATTATTTTTTTCTTTGTATATATGCAAATAAAGAGCTGCTTCAGATTCTCCACAAAACAGCTGTTCAACTATCTGGTAACTTTGAGCTTGATCTTTTTTTTGTACTTTTTTTCCCCATAAAAAGTTCACTTATTTGGAATAACTCCTGACAGATTGGGATGTTTTTCTCCAGTGCGAAACAAAAAAAATAATTTTAATACCCTTTGTATTTCTCCCCAGGCATCTCACAGCTGCCGGCAGTGGGGAATCAAGTATTTTATATGTTCTTTCAGCTTAAGCAATTAATTAGGAATCTTATTTCCCAGCTATAGTACTGGAATGTTATTAGCCCCTGTATTCTTTTTAAAATGCAAACTATTACCTATTCAGCAAAACATCTGATTCAATACTGTCGATAAACAGGACTGTGTCCCGTGATTAATTCAGTTACTGATTGTTGCTAGTAGGTGTGTGGCTAGTACATAGCCATGTTTACTCCAAAATGAATTTTACAAAAAGGATTTTTATAATTTAGGTAAATATGTGCAGCAAGGATGGACAACTGCAGTTCCAATAATCCTTAACTATTAGTCATGCTGGCTCCGGCTGATTGGAGCTCGAGTTCAACATTAGTTGGAGAGTCACACTGCTTTTTTCCATGTAAAATTGCAAGTTTCCAGCTTGATACTGTTAAGTTCTGTGCATGGGCGCAATAAGTGGAGACGAGACGATGAACAGTGAACTTCAACTCTTTATTTAACATGGTGTAACAGAGCGAGCCTACAGCCACAAATGGCCCCTTTATATAGGCAAGCTTTTGATTAAACAGCCAATGAGGAACAGGAAGCGTTAGCTCCCTTAACCAATGAGAGAGGCCCGTTAATAGCCAATCAGATTCTCCTGAACGGACCAATCCGATGTCGCTATTATCGGCCAATCAGAAGTGCAGAGCCAGAACCCTGCACTTTACTTTAAGGTTTTAATAATCTTTATTCAAGCACTTTTATTAATTCACAACACCCCTTCCCCCCGGGTTCCGTTTAAGGGGTGCGGTGACGTAATCTTTGAGGTAGGCAGGTTGTTTTGATTGTCTATTAGATTTACGTTGTCCTCCCGGTATTTGTCCATAGTCTTGTTGGGGCAGGACGTTTTCTGGTGAACAGGGTGCCTCCGGTTCTTCATCTAAAACTTCGTTGCCGCAAATACCCTCGGTGTCCCTTTGAGGCAAGCTTACCCCGGTCCCCGATCCTTCTTTACGCGTTGTGTTTGGATGGTCATTTCTTCCGCTCGTGCTTTCTGCCGTTTCGAATTCAGCTTCCTCAGCATCTCCTCCCCCCTCAGTTTGGAAATCACCGGAATCGCAGAACCCAGACTGCAGCCTTGAACGCAGCTGATCAATATGGCGCTTCCATATTCTTTCGTCGTGACATTTTACTCGGTACGATCTGGGTCTGGTTACTTGGATTACAGTTGCCTCGACCCACAAGGGATCGCCAGAAAAGTTTCTAGCGAAAACTAAGTTGCCTATCTGGAATTTACGGCATTTTCTGCTGGATCTGTGTGGTTTTTCAGGTTCATACGATGGGTGTAGTCGGTCGAGGTAGGAGCGGAGCTTCCATCCCATCAACAACTCAGCCGGAGTTTTGTTGGTGACGCTGCGCGGAGTGATGTGCTGAAGAAAGAGTATCCGGTTAATCTTATCTTCGATATCGCCATAGTCCATTTTATACAGAGTTTTTTTGATGAATTGTACCATGCGCTCGGCTCTTCCATTGGCCGCAGGATGCGCCGGTGAAGTTAGCGCATGGCGAATACTGCGGTCCGCCAGATACTGTTCAAAGGAGAGCGCGGTAAACTGGGGGCCGTTGTCGGATACCAGAACGTCTGGCAGCCCGTGAGTTGCGAATAATCTGTCCAATTTCCTGATGACTGATCCGGTTGTTGTGCTTTTCATTTCATGGATTTCAAGCCAGTTCGAGTAGGCATCCACCGTTAATAGGAATGTGTGTCCTTTAGTAGGTCCCGCAAAGTCAATATGAATACGGGACCATGGTCCCCTGGGTGTTTCCCATTCTGTCAGGGTTGCTTTCAGTGGGGCATTGCTAACTTCCTGGCATTTGTTACAAGTCTTTACCCAGGCTTCGATCTGTTTGTCGATACCTGGCCACCACGCGTAGCTTCGTGCGAGCGCTTTCATGCGCACGATGCCGGGGTGGCCCTCATGCAAGGTTTTCAGTGCCGCTCGTTGTAGCCGCTCTGGGACAACGATTCTATCCCCCCAAATGATGCAGCCTTTCTGGGAAAACAGTTCCGTCTGTCAATTTTTGAAGGGAACGTAGTTGTCAGGGACTTGGTCCAATGGCTATCCACGCTCTACCCAGCTGAGAACTCATGCCAAAATAGGATCGCGTTTGGTTTCGATCGCGATATCTCGAGCTGTCAGCGGCGGTGATTGAAGTGTCTCGATCTGAAGTGTTGTGACGGTCGGAGCTCGGTCGTCAATGGTTTCCGGGAATGGTGCACGGCTCAATGCGTCAGCGTGGGGAATGGCTTTCCCCGGGCGGTGTTGCAACTTATAATTATATGCAGCCAAGAATNTATCCACGCTCTACCCAGCTGAGAACTCATGCCAAAATAGGATCGCGTTTGGTTTCGATCGCGATATCTCGAGCTGTCAGCGGCGGTGATTGAAGTGTCTCGATCTGAAGTGTTGTGACGGTCGGAGCTCGGTCGTCAATGGTTTCCGGGAATGGTGCACGGCTCAATGCGTCAGCGTGGGGAATGGCTTTCCCCGGGCGGTGTTGCAACTTATAATTATATGCAGCCAAGAATTCTGACCAGCGAGTCATTCTGGGAGATAATATATAAGGGGTTGGCTTATCTCCCGCTATAATCCCCAGTAAAGGTTTGTGGTCAGTAACTATAGTAAAAACTCGCCCATAAATATATTCGTGAAATCATTTAATAGCAGATACAATAGCAAGGGCCTCTTTATCGATTTGACTATAGTTGCATTCTGCTTTTGATAGCGTCTTTGAAAAATAGGCAACAGGGGCTTCACTACCATTTGGTAACACGTGGCTCAAAATGGCACCCACTCCGAACGGTATGCATCACATGTAATCGTTAAAGGCAAAGTCTCATTATACTGCATCAAAACAGAATCGGAGGTCAATAAGTTTTTTACTTGTTGAAACGCTTGTTCCTCTCGGCGCCCCCAAACCCAGGTTGCTTTTTTGTCCAACACACGGTGTAGGGGTTCGGCTACGGTTGCTTTGTGAGGCAGGAAAACGTTGTAAAAATTGATAAGGCCTAGGAAAGCTTGGAGGTCGGCCTTATTTCTGGGCCTTGGGGCGTTTTTGATTGCCCTGAGCTTGCTGTCGGTGGGGTGAATACCTTGTTTATTGATTAAGTACCCCCCAAATTCTACTCTATCCGTACATAGTTGACATTTGTTTTTTTGTTAACTTTGAGACCCGAGTCTTTAAATTTTTGGAGAACCAACCCCAGGCTCTCCCTTAGTATTTCTCGAGTCGGAGCAGCAATTAAAATGTCATCAAAATACGGGACAACGCCTTTTATCCCCTGTAATAGTCTCTCCATCAAGCTTTGAAAAATTCCCGGGGCCACGCTAACTCCGAATTGGAGTTGGTTACATTTAAACGCACCTTGGTGCGTAACGATCGTTTGTGCCTCTGCCATTTTTTGATCTGCAGGCAGTTGTTGGCATGCCTGGGCTTGATCCAGTTTAGCGAAGACTTTTCCGCCCCACAGGGAATGGAGGAGGTGTTGTACCACCGGTACCGGGTAAGTGTTCTGCTGAAGAGCGTGATTCAGGGTGGCTCGGTAGTCCCCACAAATTCTTAACGATCCATCCGGCTTGATGGGTGTTACGATTGGGGTTTCCCAGGGAGCGTGGTCGGTTGGTTCTAACACACCCTGGGCTATTAATTTATCAAGCTGCTTGTCAATCTTTGGTTTAAGGGCAAATGACACTCGACGAGGCTTAAGGCGGATGGGAGCTATTTCGGGGTTAAGGTTAAATGCGATCGGGGTCCCCTTGTACTCGCCTAGTTTATCTGCAAAGACGTCCTGGAATTCCTGGACGATGGCCTCTTCCCAGTCGTCGCTGCTGGTTCGGTGAATGCCGGCTACTTCAATTCCAAGTGGAGCAAACCATTGGAGGCCTAACAAACTAGGCCGATCCCTGTNGGCTGGTTTTTGATGGTGACCTTCACCCGGATCTTCTTGGGATCTAGTGATGAGGCGTGACCGATCGTAATGGTTTGGTGTGCCTCTTCTTGTTTCATTGAATGGGCTAGTGGTTTGTTTCTGTAGGAGTGGTTGTTCCATTGGTGGTTCAAGGGTTCTCGCTTTACAGGATGACTTCCTGTGGGTTGGCGATAGTTAGCCCCCCTCTGAGGCTGGTTGGGTCCTTGCTTGCTTCTACAGACTCTTCCGATGTGGCCTCTTTTCCTGCACACATGGCAGAGCGCGTCGAGGAATTTTCAGTCTGATCGTGGGTGGTTTGCCCCACAACCAGCGCATTGGTGCTGCAATCTCTGGTTACGTTGATGGCGTTGGTCTCGTTCAGACCGGAGCCGGTTGACCTCTTCTTCATCGCTTTCTGATGACGATTCGAGGTCCTCGTGGTGGGCTGTCGTTGCCTCTCCTTCTAGGTGAGGTGAGGCTTCGCTGGCGAGTTGGCGAAGCGGGGCGTGGGTGCGGCGCATTCGTGCAGCCGACTTCCTGATTGCTTCTGCTACAGTAGCGTCAGCGATGGCATCTGTAAGGCTGACGTTGCCTTTTGCATCAGCTTACTCTGCACGTGCGATGCTTCTAATCCCAGAATTATTCAGTCTCTCAGGGCTTCTTCAAGGTCAGTGAACCCGCAGAGCCCTCCCAAATTTCAGAGATCCGCAATGAAATCTGCAACACTTTCGCCCTTCCGCTGATCTCTCTGGTAAAATTCATGCCTTCTAACGAGCGTTGGTACTGTTGGTGCATAGTGGGCCCGTAGAAGGGGCTCGAGGACGTCCCAGTCCATGGACTTTACTTCAGCTGGTTTCGCTAGTGCCTTAGCCATCTTAAACACGGTCGGCCTGCAGCGAGTTAGGAATATCGCTCGTTCCTTTCTGGTAGTGGCATCCTTCAGATTGTTGGTCTCCAGAAACATCTGGAAGCGATCCATATATGAGTCCCAGTCTTCTTGTGCCGGGTCGAATGGAGCGGGTGGTATGACGCTGCCGGACATGGTTCAGCTATTGGTGCGTTTCAGCCACATGCTCTGTTAGCGCTCTGTAGTGTTCAGTCAGCTCTGACGTCTCCACATCTCATCCTCGTCGCCAGTGTTAAGTTCTGCGCATGGGCACAAGAAGTGAAGACAAGATGATGAACAGTGAACTTCAACTCTTTGTTTAACATGGTATAACAGAGCGAGCCTACAGCCACAAATGGCCCCTTTATATAGGCAAGCTTTTGATTAAACAGCCAATGAGGAACGGGAAGCGTTAGCTCCCTTAACCAATGAGAGAGGCCCGTTAATAGCCAATCAGATTCTCCTGAACGGACCAATCCGATGTCGCTATTCTCGGCCAATCCAAAGTGCAGGCCAGAACCCTGCACTTTACTTTAAGGTTTTAATAATCTTTATTCAAGCACTTTTATTAGTTCACAACAGATACCATGGACTGATTTGTACTTCCAGCTTGCCCTGCATGAGGACGCTTCATTTTGGAAGAACAGGAGTGAATTTCATCAGCTTTAGACCAGCCCTAGGCTGTTAGGAAGGTGATTCCCACCTGTGTTTTTTTCCCCTGCATTAAAGTAATATTTTCCCTTTCTGCCAGGCACACTTCATTCTATTTTACACAGTTGTCTCAGTTCAATTAACTGGTATATGCTCTGGAGAGCAGTCACTGTAGTCACTGCTCTCTGCCTCCAATGGTCATTTCATGCTGGGATGCCTACCCTGAAAGGCTAGATCTTTGTTATGATATGTGTATGTGTTTGTGTATGCTTGTATGTTAAGTAGTGGAATAATGAAATGCTGGCTGTTTCTTTTAACTGAGTGATACTGACAAGGCTTTTGTCAAGTTTCCCATTCCAGCCCAATTGACAGGAAGAATTATAAAACTGTTTTTGTAACAGGCACTTGCTCTCCTGGCATGGGTGAGAGGAGAAAAGCAGCAGAAAATCCAAAGTTGGGGGCCGTGTTAATTGAGTTCTGAGCAGAATTTTGTAATCAGAGTGGAGGGAAGGATTGAAATGTAGGAAATAATTTCTTAAACTGACTTAATTATCTGCCAGTTTGCACATAGGAGACAACTACCTGAAGACAGTGGTGCAAAAAAGCCCCATGTATATTTACTAAACAATAGAAAAAAACACACCAAAAAATAGTGAAGCACATTTCCTGAGCATGTACCCTGTAAATCATGGGTGTGCTCATTTCTATTGTAAGGGACTCACTGGAGAAGAGCCTCATGATGGGAACGATTGAGGGCAAAAGAAGAAGGGGATGATAGAGGTGGCTGGATGGAGGTGGCTGGAGTCACTGAAGCAGTAGGCATGCACTTAAATGGACTCTGGAGGATGGTTGAGGACAGGAAGGCCTGGAAGAATGTTGTCCATGGGGTCATGATGGGTCAGACACAACTTTGCAACTAACAACAACAAAAATTGTAAGGGACAAGCTGACTCTGTCACTTTACAGCTTTCATCTAACTTAGGCAAAATGATCAGAAGAGAAGTTGATAATTAGTTCCCACTTCTTGTTGCCAGGATGATTACATTGATATATGTTCATGAAGTCACAGGGAGTTGAGCTCAACAAAGGAGACTTTGTATCTGTTTTATAGATACAAAGGATAATTAGCTTACCATGCCCTTCACTTCAGCAGGGGAACAGCCAATATGCAAAAAAATTGGACCTTCTTTTCTTCCCTTTTGTATTTGATAGGAGATGAGGTGATCTTTTTTGCACAGGCCAACAGAAGTAATAATCACTGATTAGCTTGACACAGCTTCTGAAAGGATAGAGAATGAAAGTATGAAAATCTTTTAATTGCTGGATGATTATCTACAATTCTTGCAATAGAAACGAAGGGAGACAAACAATTTCTAAAAATCTCAGAATCATTCTTCAAATGCACATTATGTTAAAAAAGAGTGATTAATTTATGCTCCCTCAAGGCATGGAAATAGCTACTAGTTGTAAAGACTTAGAAGAATAATGAACATTTAATGGAGGATAAAATTGTTCGTGGCTGTAAATCATCATGGGGCTTTCAGATACAACCATAGTATTTATAGGAAACATTCTTGTGTGTCCACATTCTATTTATGGGTTTCGTTATGATATTTGATTGATAAAATTGGAGAAGGGGAGCTCTTTGCAGAAAACTGGGTTTTCCTAGAGCCTGGCTCCCCTTTCCTTATTTAGTGCCCAATCTTTTCAGCTGTTTGTGGGAAGAAGGGCTTGCCTGTTTGTCCTCCTGATGTGGGAAGGGATGGGGGTCTCCTTGATTCAGCCCCTGTAGTTCATTGAATAGCTTTCTTAATGGCAACAGCAGTATGACTCTTGCCTTCATCCAGGACCACAGCAAGCAAAGAAGCAAAACTGTGAAGATAGCACAACTGCAATTGCACTGCAGAAACAAATCAAATGTTCACTGAAGGATATGCTCCATCTAGCTATTAAACAAATCAATCTTTTCCTTGTACAAAGCATTGACACTGCTTGCGGCAGCATCAACTAGCACTGCCCTCCTGTAAGGGCAGCAATCTACTGGTCTTTTGTTGATGTGTCACAAAACAGTTCGGGAGGGGGAGGCTGCTGTTTGCTTGTGCCCCATTTTGAAGATAGGAGGAAGCCATTGGTGAGCCTATGGAAAGAGCTCAATGTCAGAAGTGAGGGGAAAATAACCACTACTTTCATGTGAGGCATTTTTAACTTTGATGAGGCATTGCTTGCTGGTATTCAGCTGGAAATGGAATTAAAATAACAGAATGTTGTGTCTGTTGAGGACTAATCAATTTATTACAGCATACGCTTTTGTGGACTACAGAGTAATGAACTTGTATTTTTAAAATGCCACATGACTCTTGGCTATTTTTGCTGCAAGAGATTAATGAAGTTAACTCTTTGCATATTAGACATGTAGTGTTGGCTTTATACAGAACATTTAGAAAAGTTCCATTTAGCAATGCTCATTGAACGAGCAAGGTTTTTAGATCAATGCCTACACCAGTGCTTCTCAACCTTGGCTAATTTAAGAAGTATGGATTTCAACTCCCAGAATTTCCCAGCCAATAGGTCATAAAGCTGGGGGATTCTGGGAGTTGACATTCACACATCTTAAATAAGTGAAGGTTGAGAAACACTGGCTTACACAAATCTAAACATCATTCAGCAAAAATCCTCTGCAGTGTTAATTATTTTAAAAGCATGTAACTGACCTTTTTATTGTACTGGCAGTGCTTAGATGATTCAAAACAATGTACAATTGTAAAATAAATCATGAAAGGTAGAAAATACAGCAGAATGATTACTTTACCTTCCATGCAGTTTCATTTCATTGCTTCTTGATCAGCACAGCAGTAGCATTGCTCATGAATTGCTTCTTAATTGCACCTCAATTAGCGTAATTGGTGAAACAGTGTTATTTTGTAGTACAATGAAAAGAATAGAAGAAATTAATAATTAACCCCTCTTCCTAGTGGAACTGAGTGAGTGGGAGTCATGAAGATATTATTAATCACTCTATAGAAATGCTGCTGCTCTGAACTGGAAGCAATAAAAAACCCAAAGAAAAATGTTAATAAGCAAAAGCCAGACAATCATAAATAGCTTCGATTGTTCTTTGAAAGTCAACACCTGATAAGCTAGCACTAACATTCTGTTGGTTTATTTTTTAAAATCTGGTTTATCAAACAATGGTAGACAAAACACTAAAGTTCAAATATTAATGATATCATCTGGATTCTTTTTAAAAAGGGAAATAATGTATCTAAATAACTAAACTGGAAGCAGTTAGAGAGATAGCTGTTACTTTTTTTACTTCTGCGATAATATGGCCAGCCCATTGGTGAAAGTCAGGGGAAGGAAGTAGAGTGATGTAAGCAACATCATAGTATAAGTCCTGCCCCCTTTTCACTGAAGGCTGGAGCTTTCAGCCTAATGTTTGAAGGACTCAGATTGGAATTAGGAAAGTTTATTAAGTTTATTTATCAGGAATTGCTGATGCAGAAAGTTGCAGCTGTGATGTGTGTAACAATGGTGGGTTACTGCCTAGCAACAAGAAAGTTACAAGTTAGAAAGACACATTAGAAGGCACTTAGATATATAAACTTTGGTAACCTCCAGCTTATTATAATAGTAAAAGATGCACCTCTTTTGATAAGAAAGTTTACATAAATGTGAGATGTATGAAGGAGGGTAAAGTAGAAGAAAAGAATCAAAATAAACGTGTCAAGGAGCTAATATTTGATTCTTAGGGTGTCAAGTTCCTTAATCAAAGCTATTAATATAACATTTGTATTTGTGCATTGTTTGGGGTCTTGGCTCCTTTAGCTGCTGAGATTCTTTTGCTGAAGTATTCCAATAAATAAAACTGAACATGCCATTTCTTGCGTCTGTGGTCTTTATTGGCGCCAGTCTCGGACCATTTTGAGTACAACATGTTGTGATGTTGCTTTTGTCAAAAGCCTGTAAATTCCTCTGGCTTACCTTTACTGGCAATTCTTTCAAAAGTCATAACATTCTTGGACTATTCTGTTAACAGTAGCATCACAACCATCTGTGGACTAGAAAGATAGTTGCTAGGATGCTAGTGTTCTATACCAAAGGCTCAGTGCATAGAGAAATGCCTTTTAAAAGCAATAACAACTAATTTAATTACTTACATGGTAAAATGCTTTCCATAATTGTTTAAAGGATCTTGACATGTCTAAATTTGGCCTGAGCTTGCAGAGGAGTCAGCTGTCTGCTTTTAAAGCAGAATTCTAGACTATGTGGATTTTTTGATTTGATCAGAAAAACATTTCTCATATTTTGAGCAGTCATGTTATGGCACTCTGGTCTACCATTATTTCAGATAACGATCCCTTCTGGGTTATACGTTATGGTGTGATCTACAATCTTGTTATCCTGCATAGTGAACTATTGGGAGATGTGAATCGAGAAGGATTAAGAAATGCTGTCTGGCGAACTTTACAAAAACAAAAGGGTGCTGAAAAGGATAGTCGAGTCCTGGATGCAGCAAAAGTAGCAGAGGTAAGCTTGAAAATATAATAGATGATTTAAATCATTGTCCAAATAATGTTATAACTTCAACAGCTTTTTGTCTCCTACTTTCCCTACCACAACAATCCTGTGAATTGAGTTTGGCTGAGAAGAGGAGTCTGGCCCAAAATCACCCAACTGGCTTTCATGTCTAAGGGAGGCCGAGAATTCCCAGTGTCCTTGTTTCTAGATCAGGGATGTCAAACTTGCCGCATCACATTGATGTCACGTGACTACTCATGACATTTCCCCCCTTCACTAAAGCAGGCATGGGCAAGGTCAGCGTGTGATGCATCTGACCTTCAGGCCGCAAGTTTGACACCCCTGTTCTAGATCAATACCTTAACCACTACACCAAA
Source organism: Emydocephalus ijimae (assembly GCA_004319985.1). Classification (NCBI taxonomy): domain Eukaryota; kingdom Metazoa; phylum Chordata; class Lepidosauria; order Squamata; family Elapidae; genus Emydocephalus; species Emydocephalus ijimae. Next base: position 12,501 of record BHEV01003953.1, read on the forward strand.
TGTAACTGGTATTCCTTCACATCTCAGCAGCTTTTAAGGCTGTATATTTATTTATTTCACAGCTTTTGTAACTCACCCCAATCTGTAGAGTCTCAAAAGAATACAACAGAGCAAAAATATTTGATTTCTTTTCCTAAACAAAGCTTTCACTTATTTCTATTAAATGTTTTTCTATTTTTTCAGCCAATGTCCCTAACTTCTTTTTCAATTTTGTATTTGTTTTTGAGAGAATATAACTAAGATTGATTTCTTGCTTTGCTTTTCATTGGAATAGGATTTAGCTATACAAATAGCCCCTACTATAACAAGGTGAAAGTGAGAGAGTATAGGGAAATGTTTTAGCCGTAATCCTGTTTTCTAAAATTTCTAGATCAACTGCTATGAAAATAACCAGTTTTCACCTTTTGTTTGGGCTATGTTTCCTTCTGTGAGATAGCCATATCACTTTCCATAATTACATATCTCTCGCTTCTGACCCCCAGTATAATTCCTGTGTCCTATAGTTTCAGGAAAGCATAGATGGTTTTCAACCTGCTCACAAACCATCAAAGCTTATAGCACAAATGTAGCTTTGATTTAAATATTTTAGCAAATGGCAACACTTGACCAATCTTATCTGAACTTGGAAGCTAAACAGATTTGGATTTGGTGAATTTGGATTGGAGACCACCAGGATATAACAGGCTATAAACTAGAATGAGCATATTATACAGACATTCCTTGACTAATGACCGGGGTCGGATTCAGGCGGTTCAGTTTAAAAATATTTCAAAGTATAAAAAGAATGGGGAAGTATGTTACAGGCAAAATTATGCATACCTAGATTTGTTCCATGAGCCTTGTCAGTACTTTTTAGTCACTGGAACCAGCATTGCTATATGTAAAAAGGGTTAAATTGTTTTGAACAATCAAGTCACCTGGTGAGTGTGTGGCCATATAGCTTTAAATGTTATGCTGTTAGAAATATTAAATAACAGGCATGTGAGAAAAGGCAGGCATGATTGACCTACTATATATTCTTTCTTTTTCTTTTTTGCTATCCACAAAAGATTATATACCTATGTTTTAAAGCTAGATCAGAGTAGTTAAGAAGAAACAAGCAGAAATAAAGTATATGTTAGCATTTCACAAAAAGTCATGTAAAGATAATGTAATACTTATGTAAAGGTTGTGTAAGTAGCATATAATTTCCAAATAGGGCAATATTTCTCCCTTACAAGGATAAAAAGTGTATGTAATATATTTAGGCATTAAATGTCAGGCAGCTTGAAAGAATATGTGTTTCCCTTTGAAAGCAGACCTTATTTTTCATAGAGTTAAATGACATTGGAGAAATACAATTTATAATTCCAACATATAAGGAAGATTAATTTGTTATAATCAGCCAACTTTAATTATACTTTAACAATTCTGCCTGTTCTTATTATTTTAGGAAATTAGATAAGAAAGTCTGATTTATTATAACTGAAAGGGAAGCACTTAGAATATTTAGATGTAGCTCTGGAGATCATAGAAAATTTGCCTGCTGATCACTCTAAGTATTCCTATATAAGCACCCTGGCTGTATTTCTGAATAAATGCAAATTATGAACCAAAATTCAGTTTATACAATGAAGGCTCATCTCCGAAAAAGAGGGGAGCAGCTTATTTGGGTCAATGGGTCAATTAACCTTTAGCCAATTAAACTCTAGCAAGTTAAATTTAGAATAGAATAGAATAGAATAGAATAGAATAGAATAGAATAGAATAGAATAGAATAGAATAGAATAGAATTCTTTATTGGCCAAGTGTGATTTGACACACAAGGAATTTGTCTTGGTGCAAATGCTCTTAGTGTACATAAAAAGAAAAGATACATTCGTTAAGATCAAGAATCATCAGGTACAACACTTAATAATAGTCATAGGGTACAAAAAGCAATCAAATCATACTAGGAAACAGTCAATATAAATCGTAAGGATACAAGCGACAGTTACAGTCATACAGTCACAAGTGGGAGGGGATGGGTGATGAGTGATGAGAAGATTAATAGTAATAGCAGTGCAGACTTTGTAAATAGTTGGACAGTGTTGAGGGAATTATTTGTTTAGCAGAGGGATGGCCTTCGGGAAAAAATTGTCCTTGTGTCTAGTTGTTCTGGTGTGCAGTGCTCTGTAGCATCGTTTTGAGGGTAGGAGTTGAAACAGTTTATCTTTATTTAAAGACCCCTGCAGGATGTGAGTGGTCTGTAAATATTTTCACAACCCTCTTTTTGACTCGTGCAATATACAGATCCTCGATGGAAGGCAAGTTGGTAGTAATTGTTTTTTCTGCAGTCCTAATTATCCTCTGAAGTCTGTGTCTGTCCTGTTGGGTTGCAGAACCAAACCAGACAGTTATAGAGGTGCAGATGACAAACTCAATAATTTCTCTGTAGAACTGTATCAGCAGCTCCTTGGGTAGTTTAAGCTTTCTGAGTTGGCACAGAAAGAACATTCTTTGTTGTGCTTTCTTGGTGATGTCTTTGATGTTAGGTGTCCATTTTAGGTCATGTTATATAGTAGAACCTAGAAATTTGAAGGTCTCCACTGTTGACATGGTGTTGCCTAGTATTGTAAGAGGCGGTAGTTGTTAAGCCTGTGTTCCCCAACCAGGGTTAAGGAGACAAGCTAAACAGAATGTGCAGCGTTAGTCAGATAGGCACACAGATAAATGTGTGAGATAAGTTTGTATGTTAGTCAACATACAGTAAAAATAATAGATACGCTTGTGCTAACAAAAATATAGTTTATTCCGTTTAGATTTACAGCAAAGTCAAAATAACAGTCCATTAGTCATGTATCGTTTTAGTCAGTCCATTCAAGGATATTCAATTTTGCAAAGTCCGTGTGGAATATCCAATGTCAGTTCACTTACAAATAAATCAGTCCTCTCACCGTTGATAAGATCAACAGTCCTTTCTCTCTCCCGTTCCAGTAAGGAAAAACGCAGTCTTCAATCCATCCAGTAATTAGGGATCATCAAGCCAGAGAGAGAGCTGCCGTTGTCTTGCTTCTTTTATGGTGCTTTTACAACCACTCCCTTAATTACATTCTTACAGTTAAAGTTACAGACACTTTAACTAACAAACCATGATAACATATTTATTATTTTACCTAAACCAGTTAGGGTAAACAATGTTATCCCTAACATTCTCCCCTTTTAGGAAAATATAATAATATAACTATTTACATCTTTAAATCATATTTGTTACAACTTTCTTTAAACTTGATTACTCCTTGAGCTTTTGTAAANACAGTATCCCAATTTAATTAGCCCATTCTTTACAGATTCTCTAACATTTAAGTATCTTAAATCAGTATGCTTTGATCTCGTTTTTACAG
>BHEV01003955.1:0-10113 GCA_004319985.1 Emydocephalus ijimae
GCACACAGATAAATGAGTGAGATAAGTTTGTATGTTTGTAAACATACAGTAAAAATAACAGATCCGCTTGTGCTATCAAAATATAGTTTATTCCATTTAGAGATGATAGCATAGTCAAAATAACAGTCCATTAGTCATGTATCGTTTAGTCAGCCCATTCAAGGATATTCAATTAGCAAAGTCCGTGTAGAATATCCAATGTCAGTTCACTTACAAATAAATCAGTCCTTTATCTCTCTCCCGTTCCAGTAGGGAAAAACGCAGTCTTCATCCAGTAATTAGGGATCATCAAGCCAGAGAGAGCAAGCTGCCGTTCCTTGCTTCTTTTATGGTGCTTTCACAACCACTCCCTTAATTACATTCCTACAGTTAAAGTTGCAGACACTTTAACTAATAAACCATGATAACATATTTATTATTTTACCTAAACCAGTTAGGGTAAACAATGTTATCCCTAACATTCACCTCGACATCTATCCCTGTTTGCTTTTGAAAAACCACATTTTGTAATGTTTTAAAAATATATTTGATCTGAAACGATTAGGACAATTTGGAAATATATATACAGAGGATGGATCTTACTGCATCTTTCTACAATCCTTTTACAATGATTTTGACTTTTGGCCTTCAGTTTTCCAACTGTATACTAAAATCAGGATAGATGCATCTGTAACCTAGTAAATGTAATTTTTGAAGATTCTTGTATAGAGTTTGAACCAAAGAATAATAACTCTTCATATAAACAGCTTAAGATTTTATCTGCCCAAATGACAAAGTCATTGTTTTAGAAATTGATATCAAAAAATCCCTCTTTTCCTCGTAAACTGGAATAGTTGGAGTTTTTGGAAACAAGCACGCTATTAGATTTCTACATGGGAGAATGTTTATATGCAGTACCTTATGATAAATATTCAAGATGAGCAAACAATTGTCCTTAGGTTCATGTGTAATTCAGGAAAGAAGAGAGATATAATTCCTACTAGAGTAATGGAAAGAAATTTAAATATGTCACACAGAAAATCATAAAATGGGAAGTGTTAACAGAAATACTGTTGTCTTTGCTTATGAGCAGCTCTCACCATCACCAATAGAACAACAGTGATGATACTGTTTTTGGATTATTTGGATTATGAAGCAAGATGTGTCCATTATTTGAATCAAGATGGGAATAGGACGGAAGCAACTCTCATCTCGTTTTAGTTCCTGTTGGAAAGCTGGATTAGTATCTTGTGCTTCCAGTAAATTTAGTTTTCCTGCAGACCTCTAGATGAAGCTCTGGGAGAACATAGTCTCATGCTCCATTGATCAGCTATTAACATTGCTCCATGTTGGATACCTCAGATTGCCTTCACATTTTCAAGAGTCCACAATTCTACCCTCCTTATCAATTTAGGAGACTAACAGGTTTGTCTCAATATCTCTTGTTTATTTCTGCAGGTAAGTGCATAGGCCTGCACTTTCTCATTCTAGCTGAGGTAAAAGATGTTATTCTTCAAGTGTTAAACGTGTTCTGCCCAGCATAGTTGAATGCTCCATTTGAAAATTTCCCTTAGGCCTATCCTTTTCCTTTATACTTAGAAAGTTTGTTTTCTCTTATGTAAAACCACAGTTGCTTGAAGTCAGAAGTATCATCTTGCAGTTGACTCATGGCACAGATTAGCTTGCATTGCACTATGACAGCAATTCATTTTCACCACTGTTGACAAGGCAAGTAGCTACTTACGAGCCTAGTTTAATATATTTTTCATGGTTGTTGTTGCCTCTTAGTAGTGATATAATTAAGAGTGATTGTGCATAGAACGTCACCTAATTTAATGCAAATTAACTGTTCTTGTAGCAAATTGAAACCAGGAGAGAGCCTGAAACTTTATTTACTTTTCCTTATCTGATTGGAGTGAATTTTCTATTGGGATTGTTAAGTATAAGTAATTTAGCCCCCGGGCTAAAAACTCTATGCCAACTTGAGCAGAAAGCCCTTTAAAATATAAACTTATTGTATTCAGATCCCACTCTCCCAGTTCTGAATTTGGAAAGATTATATCTTTAATCTTCCCCTGAAGAAGAAAAGAAAGAGAATTCTTGAGCTATTCCTTGTACCTTGAAAGGAAGAAAAAAGATGTGCAGTTTTCTACAGTTATCTCCATCAATCGTGACTTGAGAATATTGAGCCAGTAAAACTCTTGTTTTTTTAATAGGAACCTTAAGATGAATCCTGGAGAAATTCCATGACTCAACATTTTGGAAACAGGGGATACAGAACATGCCACATCCTAATATTTTTTACAAGGCTTTCCAGGAGAGTTCACTTTTCTCTAATCTTGTTTTGCTGAGAAAAATTGTTTTTGTAATATGAATGTTCAGGAAACCAGTTTTTATTTTTGTTCAGGAGCTTTGGAATGGGAACAATGACTATTACAATTACAGTCATCTATAGCTTGAAGCTTTTTTGTGTGTGAAAACAGTGATGCATTAACTAGGTTTGATGGAAATCCAATACTTGAAAGATCACAGATTTCCTTATTTTGATCTAGATTATGGAAATCTATTGGTATTTAACAAGACAAATAAAAATAAAATCAATTAATTATAAAATATCTATAATATGTCATAGAAAAACAGGGTAGAATTATTTTAATTGGATACCAGAAAAGTTGGAACCAGAGAAAAACAAGTCCTAATGATAAAAACTGTCCAATAATTAAGAACTAATGGGAAATAGTGGAGCTTCTTTCACTAGAGGTGTTTAAACTAAAACTGGATGACTGTTCGGTAGGCTGTGCTAGATATCTTTTTACAAGGTACAGGTTTGGACTAGATTATTATTTATTTTTATTTTATTAATCAAATTTATTCGCCACCCATCTCACTATCCAGATGATTAATAAGCAATGATTTTCAAAGTCAATTCAAACATTTGCAGTCTGTGTTTTTATGATTCTATGAAAATACCTGTGTAATATTTTTAATGGTCTGAGATTTCATAACTTTGCAAAACATCAACTCAAAATCTCCTTGTCTTTGCAACCATTGATTTGAATTGCATTATTGGGTTATCTCTCTTTCAAATAGTTTAATACATGTTATAAACTAACATAATGATTTTGAACCAATTGAGGGAAAAACACAATACTCTTTGTTTCCCTTTCCAAAATTCTTGTCAGCTATGAAGATTCTCAGTTATCCAGGCCATAGCTGTATCAAAAGTGATTTTTATTTTGCAATCATTTGGACTGATTTTGAAGAAAAATAAAATGTTTTGGTTTTCCTCAAAATCAGTCCAGTTGCTTTTTCAAATAAAAACTACTTTTGATACATTTTGTTAGCTATGATAAATGCAGAAAATGATCCTGTAATAAATGTGGACTTCGGGAAATTCAAAGAAATGTAGGAAGTTAGCACCCACTCCTATCCTAGAAAATTGAAATAGTTTAGGAAATATTAAAAAGGCAGAATATTTCCTCTAAAAAGAGTAGAAATTCAGAAGCAGAAACTCACCCCAGAAGCAGAATCTCACCCCCACCTTTGTTAATGGGTGGGCCATTAAGGCCTGGACCAGAATACTTTACATAACAAGGAACTCCAGGTAAAGCTATAGCAATTGCCAAAAGCCCTTTTAAGGGCATAATCACCCAGCAAGGCTAGACCAAGCCTGGAACTCAGGACAGCCTACAGAGTTGCCCCTGGGAGTCTGACAACCAATTAGAATACAAGCTCCAATTCAAATCCCAACAGAGGGTATAAAACCCAGGCACTCTCAGCACCTCAGTCCTTTTTTCTTGACCTCTTCTCACCTTGAAGCATGTGATCACCCTTCTCTGGAGCTCCAGACCATGTGGCCCTGTCCACCATTAAACCTTCCAAGGAGCCTCCATGTTTCCAGTGTCTTTTTCCCCACTTGGAACTGAACCCAGAAGGATATTTCTTTCAACAGAAACATGTGCTTTTTGGACTAGGAAAAATAGAAACTCAAAGGATGAGCAACTTCTGTATCAAGCTTGTATACTGGTTGCAGTGAAAAAAATATTCAGATACTATATGTTTTCCATAAGAGTTTCTATAGGTTAATTTAGTTAAGCATTATAATTTTAAAACTATTTTGTCAAGTCACTTCAACTTGCAAATCATTATTTAAACACTGCTCTGCAGCTTATTATCATTATTCAAGCTGAAGAATCATGTAATTAGCAGTTAAACTAAACTAGCTAAAGTTCTAAAATATCCCACTTTTTAGTCTAAGGTATGGGTGTCAAACTCGTGGCATCAAACTTCGCAGAGCTGGGGTGGACATGGCTTGTGTGTGACTTTAATACTTTAAAATCCATAAATTTTTAATTGATATAATACACCCAAGGTTTTTATTTTGCCATTCTAAACACTTGTATATTATGAGAAAGTGCTTATATGTTAAACAATTAAGTCTGACTTTTTTTTCTATTCCTTTTTTTTCTTTAATCTTTTTTAAAAAGGAAAAGAGGCTGCCACACCAGCAAATATTCCTGTTTAGAGGCAGAAGAGGATCCTTGTTTTCTCTGTTTCCTTGATTTTAGTTCATTAATAAATAAAATGAAAAGTACCACAAACCAATAATTTAGATAGAGAAAGATAATTTTATCAATGAAGTTTAAGATAAGGGAAAATAAAAGCATAACATGAGAGAGACTTAAGGCTCTGCATTCAGCTCATAACCATTACAGCTGGAAATTTACCCCTTCTGGTTCTGTATAGTATGGAACATATATTTATTTACTGGATTTATAAGGCTGCCCAATTCAAACAATCTGACTCTTCTAGAGAAGGGAAAAGGGTGAAAAAAGCAAATGGAATGGAAACTGAAGTTAAGATGTGGCAAGAAATTGCAGGAGATGTGTTTGGAAATCAGAAGGGAGAGAAGATGTCTGGAATATATTGAAGGCACCAATGGAAAAAGAAAGGAGAACAAAACATTCCTCTTCCTGCTGGTCTTTGCCATGGAAATAATAGATGTGCACTTAAAATGCTTGTGCTCACCCTGTTCCTACTGGACAAAAATGTGTCTTGGCTTTTGACAGCACAGGACATGCTAGTTGGAATGGAAGCCTATTTGATAGAGCCAGTGAAGTCCCCAAGTTCTTTGATGAAGCTTCTTGAACCCCTGTAATTGTGTGTTTTTAGCACGTTGATATATTACAAAAATTCAAAAACAATGACTGCAAAGACTCCATGGTTTGAATCAGAAATTCACTGGTCTAAGAAGTTTTGAAAGTTCAACCTTGTTGATAATGTGCTATTCTGTTATTTCTCGCTAGCCCTTGGAACTCCAAGAGGGTGCTAATTAAGTGTAGAAAGGTGTCAAAATGCCTTTCTTCCGAGGATTCGATTTTTCCGCTGGGAGAGCTCCGGCACAAGGATTCGGACAACTGCTTGAAAGCTGGATCTTTTTATTTTTCAGGAAGGCGGTGGACAGCGAGAAGTCTGCGTTCCTGGGCTAGCTGGCTTCTTATGGTAAGTCCCTGGTTTTTATACCCTTTTCTCCCTTTATGAGTTGATTTCGTGTGAATGTTTGTATTTGTGCTTAATGTTTCAAATCCTGTTTGAGTTTGTCTTTATTCCCGCCAGAGGGCAAACTCCGCGGGGTGCGGAAGGCAAACTCCGCGGGGTGGTTAGATTGTATTATCGGGTTTTCCTAATCTCTTTTAGCTTTATAATGGTTTTTTTCATATTTGTTTTGTGGCAATCTCCTGTCTTTCTCTTTTGTAATTAATATATTTTTTTGTCTTTTGTCTGTTTGTTTTGCTTATTTGGTCTGTCCTGTGTTTGTAAGGGTTTCCTTTTCTTATTTGTCAAGTTTTCTGAATTACTTAGGCTTTTGTCTAAAGGGATTCTTTAATACCTTTTATTTGATTCCTTTTCCTATGTAAGTTTGTTTTATGGCTGGCCTGATGTTCCCCTTGGACTTTTCCTGTTTGAGTGACACTACTGTCTTCGTGAAGTTCCCTTTCCACATAAGGAATGCACTTCACAAAAGCCAGAGGTACCTTGCAATTTTCCTTCTAGATAATATGCCCTTCTCTCTCTGCTAAGAAAAAGAAAGGGATGGCAAGTGTTTTCAGACTGATTTAGTGTGTGTAGTTTCACACAGAAAGAATGTTAGAACAGTGACCCTGATTATATTTTTAGAATGTGTAACAGAAAATATTTGCTGCCAGTTTGATTTAGAAGAGTAGCTAAAGAGCACACAATGAATATTAATAGTGGAAAAATACAAATAACAGTGAATGATGATAAGATAAAGAAACAGGATAGGTTCCAGGATGACAAAGTGAAGAAGACACTTGAAAACATATATTTTCAGAGTTCCCTGCTTTTCCCATTGGATCTGATAATTTTTCACAGTAAATTAGTTATAATTTTATTAGGGTTCTTTCAGACTAAACAAGTCAGCTCCAGTGGGGAAAATAATTTAAGGTTGCAACCAAGTTCGAGTCTGAAATGACTGATTTCTTCTCAAGTGTACATTCAGAAAGGAAAAAAGATGGTAGTAAAGATTTAAAACCTAAAAATCATGAAATTTCCTTTTTCTTCACCGAATCCTAATTGTAACAGGAGAGACAGGAAGCAACAATAATTGTGACCAGTGATGTTTGCTTCTGTTTTTTAAAAAGGAACCTCTGTGATTGCAATGATGACACAATGATGTAAATTGGAAGGGGCAGGACCAAACATTTTGTTGTATAATCTAATTTTTTGTGGACATAATGTACCATTTGTTTCTTATTGGATGTGTATGCAGGGGGTGGGGAGACTGCCAACATTTAATAAAATATTCTAGGTGCTCCAGTAGCCATAAATAAGATTTGGGAATGAAGTATGCTCAGTGGGCTATGAGCTGCCACATGAAAAGCAAGAGGTCTTTAAGTTAAAATTATTTTTATCACGTGAAGTGTTGGTACCACTTTATAATGCCTTGGTATAAGACCATGCTTGGAAAACTACATCTGGGTTTGGTCACCAAGATGCAAAAAAGAAGCTGAGGTTCTAGAAAAGGTGCAGAGAAGAGCAACAAAGTTGATTAGGAAACTGGAAGATGAAGCATACAATGAATGGTAGCGGGAACTGGATTTATCTAGTCTAACAAAGAGAAAGACTTGATAGCAGTCTTCTAATATTTGAAGGGCTGCTACAGTGAGGAGAAGTTGACCTATTCTCCAAAGCACATGAGGGCCAAACAAAAAATAATGTTTGGAAAAATATCAAAAAGAGACCCAATCTAGAACTAAGGAGAAATTTCCTGATAGTAAGAACAATTAATTAGTGGAATGCCTTGGCTTCAGAAGTTGTGAATGCTCCATTACTAGAGGTTTTGGACAGGTATTTGTACAGAATGGTATAGAATCTCCTGCTTCAGCAGAAGGTGGACTAATAGGCCTCCAAATCCCTTCCAACTCTGTTGTACTGTTACATACATACATACATTCATACATACATACATACATACATACATACATACATACATACATACAAACATACATATCTCAGTGTGTATATACATATATTTGTTTGATATATTTCTTTCTAACTATAGATGAACTATTAAAACTGTTAGGTCCTGAGCATGGGCGCAGGGAACGGAGACGAGACATCGAACGATGACTTCAACTCTTTATTGTGAAATAAGAAGAGAGCAAATACTTGGGCAGCAGCAGCTCTTTTATAGAGCTGGCTGCTGTCAAAACAACCAGTGATTTGAGTTTACCGCTTTCACAAGCGTCCAATTAGAGGGGCCCGTAAACAGCCAATCAGACTGGCCAGAAACGACCAATCACAACTCGCTATTCACGGGCCAATGAGGAGTGCAGGATTTCGAGCCTGCTGCAAAATAAAGCTATTTAGGGTTGTTACTGCTGCGTTGGCTTAGTCCATAACACCCCTCCCCCCTAGGTTCCGTCTGAGGGGTGGGGTGACATATTCTCGTAAATAGGCAGGTCACTTCACCTGTCTGCTTGACCTGCACTGTTCCAACGGTTTCTGTCCTGGCTCTGGTTCCGGTGGCCTGCTAGCTGGGCTGGATGGTGAAAACGGTCCCGCTGTTCCTTCAAATGGCTCTGGGCTGCTCTCCCTGCTTACGCCACTGCTGTCTTCCGGGTTCCCTGGATCTGTTTCCATCGCAGTGCTGTCACGCAGCGAGGCCACTCCCTGGCTCGGTCCTCCTTCTGACGGTGAGTATCCCCTGGTTGGTTGTGTAGACTGTTGGGTTTCGATTGTTATTTCTTTTTCGGCCTCCTCGATGTTCCTCCCCCCCCCCCCAGTTAGAGATTCAGGGGCTGAGATAGGACTAGGTGCTAGTCTGGAACGGAGTTGGTCTATGTGGCGCTTCCACATCTTACCATCTGCAGTTTGTAGGCGATAGGATCGGGGTCCCGTAAGTTGTGTTATGGTAGCGGGGACCCACAATGGGTCGCCTGAGAAGTTTTTCGCAAACACGAGGTCACCTTCCTGGAATGCCCGACACTTGCTGCTGGATCCTGGGGGTTGTTCAGGCGTGTAGTTTGGGTGGAGGCGATCGAGATGCGAGCGAAGTTTCCAGCCCATCAGGAGTTCAGCTGGGGTTCTGTTCGTGGTACTGTTTGGGGTTATGTGCTGGAGGAGAAGAATCCAGGTTATTTTGTCGCCAATGTCACTGTGGTCCATTTTGTGCAAAGTCTTTTTTACAAATTGAACCATTCGCTCAGCCCTACCATTGACCGCAGGGTGAGCTGGCGATGTTAAGGCATGGCGGATGCCCCAATCTGCCAGGTACTGTTCGAATGGCAGGGCAGTGAATTGGGGGCCATTATCGGAGACCAGGACATCCGGCAATCTGTGGATAGCGAATAGCTTATTCAGTTTTTTAGTGACCACCTCTGTGGTGGTGCTTTTCAATTTGTGGACCTTGAGCCAGTTAGAATAGGCATCCACTGTTCGGAGGAAAGTGTGTCCTCTTGTGGGTCCCGCAAAATGAATGTGGATGTGGGACCAAGGGCCTCGAGTTGGGGGAGTTTTTGGAGGAGTAGAACGAGTCTCCTGGCATTTGCTGCACTTTGCTACCCAGGTCTCTATCTGTTTGTCTAACCCAGGCCACCATGCGTAACTTCTGGCCAATGCCTTCATCCGCACGATGCCTGGATGTCCATCGTGCAACATTTTTAATACCTTATGTTTAAATTTCTCTGGGATTACAACTCTGTCTCCCCACAAGATGCAGCCCTTTTGGGAGAATAGTTCTGTCTGTCGATTCCTGAATGGTTTGAAAGTGTCGTTGGGTGCGCTGACCGGCCAACCCCGTTCCACCCAGCTGAGGACTCGTGCCAAAACAGGGTCCTTTTTTGTTTCTGAGACGATGTCTCGAGCGGTCAGCGGCGGCGGTTTGAGGGTTTTGATTTGCAATACGGCTAAGGTTGGAGCTGGGTCCTCTATGATGTCTGGTAATGGAGAGCGGCTCAAAGCATCAGTGTGGGGAATGGTTTTCCCTGGGCAGTGTTGCAATTGATAATCGTAGGCGGCTAAAAATTCTGACCAATGTGTCATTCTTGGTGATAAGATATGGGGAGTTGGTTTGTTTCCCGCCAGAATACCAAGTAGCGGCTTGTGGTCTGTAATTATGGCAAAGGGTCTCCCATACACATATTCATGGAAATGTTTAATTGCGGATACAATAGTGAGAGTTCTTTATTAAGTTGACTATAGTTCCTTTCGGTCTTAGACAAGGTTCTCAAAAGGACGCAATAGGTGCCTCATTCCCATTTGGTAGGACATGGCTTAAAATGGCTCTCACTCCGAATGGTGAGGCGTCACAGGTAACCGTCAAGGGTAGAGTCTCGTTGTATTGCATCAATACAGCATTGGAGGTTAAGAGGTCTTTTACTTGTTGGAATGCCCTTTCTTCATGCCGTCCCCAAACCCAGGAAGCCTTTTTGTCGAGAANCGTCCCCAAACCCAGGAAGCCTTTTTGTCGAGAAGTCTATGTAGGGGCTCGGCTATGGTCGCCTTCTGGGGCAAGGAGATGTTATAAAAGTAAATGAGTCCCAGGAAGGCTTGGAGGTCTGTCTTATTCCTAGGTCTCGGGGCGTTTTTGATTGCGGTTAGGTTTTTTTCGGT
>BHEV01003956.1:12243-38441 GCA_004319985.1 Emydocephalus ijimae
AGCAGTACCTGGCTGACCGCGGCATCCGACATTGCTCATCTCGCCTGCGCATCCTGCCACCAATGGAAGGGCTGGGCGCATGGTTCAATTCATCAAAAAGACTTTGCAGAAATTAGACTACGATAACATCGATGACAAAATCAACCGAATCCTCTTTCTACAACACATCACACCTCACAGCGTCACCAACAAAACTCCCACTGAATTGCTAATGGGACGCAGGCTCCGCTCCCACCTCAACTGGTTACACCCAGCTTATGAGCTGGAAAAACCACTCGGATCCAGCAGCCGATGCCGTACCTTCCAGGTAGGTGATTGGGTATACGCTAAAAACCTATCGGGTGATCCGCTGTGGGTAGAAGCAACAGTAATACGTGTAACCGGCCCGAGATCCTACGTTGTAAAATGCCTTGACGATAGAATTTGGAAACGCCATATCGATCAATTACGATCACGGCTCCGATCAGGCATTTCTGAACTCCCTTATGACCAAACTGAGGGGGGGGGAGATACAGAAGAAGACGAATTTCAATTAGAAGAAAACCCGTTCGAAGGGAACGATAGCGGAATAGAGACACAGGAACGGGAACCAGAGACAGGAGTAGGTCCACCTCAGGGAGTTACCGAAAATATCGGAGAGGACGAAAACGTGAATGCTGAACCTGAAGAAACCCCTTCGCTAAATAATGATCTATCTCAGCAGAAGTGCAGCCAAACGCAAGACACACAGCGAAAATCAAACAGACTAATAAAGCAACCGTCCTATCTAAAGGACTATGTAACTGCGCCCTGTAAAAAGAAGCCAGGGGGAAGGGGTGTTGTGAATGCATAGGATTTTAATAAAGTTATCTGGAGCTTGGAGTTAAGTGCAGGGTTCTGGCCCTGCACTTCTGATTGGCTGTTAAATGGCAGGATCGGATTGGCCCGTTCAGGGGAATCTGATTGGCCATTAACAGAGCTTTCGTATTGGTTCAATGGAGCTAGCGCTCCTGAGTTCTTATTGGTTAAATAGTTATTGGGTTGCCTATATAAAGAGGGTATTAGCTGCCCTTGTTTTTGAGCTGTCACTATGTAAATAAAAGAGTTGAAGTTCACCGTTTAACCGGCTCGTCTCCATTCGTTATCGCCCATGCTTCAAACTTGACACTTCCTGGGGAGCAAAGGGGCTGCAGACTTTCCACAGTATAATACATGCTACTTTGTGCTATAATACATCTCTCTTTATACAGTTGTACAAGTTAGTCTACATTTCCATTATAAAAATGGTACAGGATGGAGTCAATTGAATCTTGAGACATTGCTTCCTTATTAATGCTGTTTTGTTGGCAGTAGCTAAAAGTCTGTTTTAAGTTGAGTCCTAGAAGCTATGCAGATACATACTTGTTGCTTTCTTGGAAGCAACCATGCAAAAGATTAGTCATTGCTCCTCTTCGGGATGTTTTTCCAACTTCTCTAGAACTTATGAATTTCCTTGAGGGGGGGGGTGTTATCTCCTATTCAAGAATTAATTAAATATACAGGTAGTCCTCAAGATCCAGCCCCTGGAAACTCCATTCCAGCTTGCAACAGACCCGGGGAGACCTCTGGACACCCGAATGGGGCTTCTGAGGGGTAGATCCACCATTCAGAAGCTTCATTTTGGCTAGCAAGGTGCCAGGTGAGACCTCGGGATGCCAGGATGAGACTTCTGAGGTGTGGATCCACCCATAGAAGCTCCATTTCAGCTGCCAACGTGCAGGGCAAATGTTGTAGAGCTTCTCCGGTTGTTTTTAAGGGTGAACAACTGTTGTGGTGCTGCAAGATTTGTAGTTTCAGGCTATGTTTGCAAACACTAGGAAGCGCTTATCATGTAACTTTGAACATTCACTAAGGGAACGTTAGTAACCTGGGGATTACCTGTAATGCTGCTAAACTTTTCTAGTTACATTTAATGAAATTGGGGAAATTTCCATCACAAAATTTCTGGATGGAAATACTGTAGAAGCCAATTGGTTTAGTTTCTGTCTTTGTTAAGCACTGTTTTGCGGTAGGTACTGAACATGATGAAAGGCTGATCAGTTTAATGCAGTTTGATTTTGGAATCTGCAACATTCCTTGTTTGAGCCACCCTCTTTTATACATGATGTATTGGTGATGTTTTAAAATATTATGGGATAATTTTGGAATGTCCTTAGATCACATTCTATATTTCATAATCAAAGTGTAACTGACAATTGCAAACTACTTAACACACAGGATGTTGTGAAATATCTGTGGTTATTTTCCATTATAAAAATGGTACAGGATGGAGTCAATTGAATCTTGAGACATTGCTTCCTTATTAATGCTGTTTTGTTTGCAGTTATCTGAAGGCTAAATAGAAAAGATTTTAATTTTAGAAAATTGATGTGGCTGCCCATTTTATATACAAACCGAACAGTTAAAAGCAATCAAATAAACCACTATAACTTCTATCAATAAAGCAAAAAAAAAAAAGAATTCAAATGCACACCAAGGAGTCATAAAACAAGCCGAGCCTCCTTCAAAGTGGGAATCTTGTAAAATATTTAACCACCACATTGTTAAATAGTTAATGGATTGACACAGATTAGAGATGCTTTAGATAGTTTTACTGAGCATTAATTCTTGAAAAATACAATTGATTTGAACTGTTTTTATTGTGTATTTAACTGTGATGAATGGTGGGGTTTTTTTTTTGGTTAGACAAATTTAATGGCAGATTTGTTTGCTTTGCTGGAAGACCAAGATCCAGATTTGAAAGAAGGATGTTGTTGTGTCATTAAAATATTAATAATATCTTTAAACTGACTCTTCCACTTCCTTTGAAACAGCCTCTCCCAGTCTGATGTGATCTAGTTGTACCAGCCTCTCCCAATCTGATGTGATCTAGCTTCCTCCCAACCCATCAGAGTCAGTTATGCTGAGGCTGTTCAGGTTACTGATGGACAGTAGAGTGACACAATCCTACAACACTATTCACCACCTCTTGGTGCACAAATAAGCAGATGAATGGAATGGGATGAGCATAAAGCCATGTTTTATTCTCACTGATAGTTTTTATAATTGTGAATAGTGATTGGATGCTGCTCTATTACTCATCAGAATTATCAACTTCCCTGATTCCCTACCTTACTATTAAGTTGCTATTATGGACCATTAATTAGAAGATGTTGTTTATCAAGTTCTTTTCCTATTAATTGGCAGTGATTTTGTTTGTTTATTAAATGTTTTGGCCACCCATCTTACCACAGGAGGACCTCTGAGCAGCTTATGATGTTAAAAAGATAAAACTATATAAATAAAATACTACAGAAATACAAAATCTAATACACAGCCCTAGCTGAAAAGGTAGGAGGGAGGTGGGATTTGTTCCTAATCTATCAACTACTTCCAATATGAAGCCCCTTCTTTGGAGCCCCAAGCCAACTGGCATAGGTAGGATGGGCCAATCCCAGTGGGATGAGACAGTCAGTTAAGTACTCTGAATGTCGACTATGAAAAACTTTAAAGGTGATTACCAACACCTTGAATTGCACCCAGAAGCAAACCAGAAGCCACCACAGCTTGCAGAACAGTAGTATTACATGGGCAACCCATCAGGCCCCAAGAACTGCTGGTGCTGCTACATTTTGTACTCTGCAATGTTATCAGTATAGTCAGATTATTGATGCTGCTTCTTGTATTTTTTAAAACCATGCTATTTTTCTTCCAAACTTGCTGCCCTCAAAATATATTTAGCACATTTTCCCCATGCTGGCTGGAGAATTCTGAAAGTTAAAGTCCATACACCTTAAAATGTCCAAGTTTGAAAAATGCTGGTATATAGCCTCGTCTCAGTCAGCATGAGTTCAAAGCTTTTCTAATTTGGAATTCTTTAGAATACCTCATTTTACCCACCTCAGAAAGATGGAAGGCTGAGTCAACCTTGAGCTTGGTGAGATTCAAACTACCAATTGCAGACAGCTGGCAGTCAGCAGAAGTAGTTTGAATACTGCACTCTAACCACTGCGCTAGAACCACATACAATAAAAGTGAAAGAGGTTTCTTCCTATGTAGTTATCTATTTGATGGAGTATAAGTCTAGGACAGCTTTGAATTTCACTGTAAGAACAATGACCAAGTGTTCATTTGAATGTTTGCTTAACATGCTGGTAGCCAAGAAATATCAATACGTACTTTTAAAGAGGCTTTCTAAATGCCTTGTCATTTCTGATGTCTTTGTTACAAAGTTAAAAGCTTATTCTATAGCTAACTGAAATTGAAGCTAAGATGGATTTAATATATATTCTAATCCACCTATTTGTTTTCTAAAGCGTAGAGGTAAGTTTGTTCTGCCAACAAACTTGTTTACCTCTCCTTTGTTTGTCTTGTATACGTCAAATTTTATTTATCATCTGGAATGAAAATGTATCTATAATAATTAGGATTGTTCAGGGTAAAACAAAAGTCCAGAAGAGTATTGGCCAAAAAAGAACAGCAACTGCCTGCTAGATATTTAGGATCAACTATGGAGTCCTTGGTGGTCTCTGACTTGGTTTGTTTGCTAACAGATGTTTCATTACCAACTACATAACATCTTCAATGCTGGAAGGGAGTGGAATTTGCTCTCTGTTTATGTACAGTAGCTTGCCCTATCAGTGTGCAGATCCTTGATTAGGCTGCTGTATATTGTTGGATTGTTTGTCTGGTGTTGATCTTGGTGTTTAATTTCTGTTTTCTGGATGTTGGTTGCAAGCAAGGAGTTTTTTTTTTCTTTTCTATTCAGCTTTTTATTATTGTCTTATCAAAGTTTTGAATGCTATCTAAAATGCCTGTTGGTGGTTGAGCACATCCATGAAATCCAACTTACAGTTAGAAAACATGATAAAATATATTTAATTATACAACACATGGACAGATGTAACCATGGTTTCAATTGTGGAAATGTGAGCATCCAAAACCAACCTAAATCCCCAAATTCTAGGAAATTCCTGGCCAGCAATCAATCAACATCTAGATAAGTAGGGATTGACGACATGATTTAGCATCACACAAACAAGCAGTATATAATGCTCTAATCAAAGAATAAGGATACCAATTCAGACAAACAAATAGTAAATAAAACTTAATAGAAGCAACACTCCTACCAACATTAATAGGCCAAACTACTGTGCCTAAACAGAGGAGAAACCTCTCTCCCTTCTAGCATAGAGATATTGCCAAATCTGATAACTGCAAGCAAGCAGTTAAGCTCAGAGGATGCCAAGGACTGCACAATTGAACCCTGAGCTTCAGATACTCTATTGTTCTATTGTTTAGGATCTTAGAGTATAGAACAAAGGTCTCCAAACTTGGCAACTTTAAGGCTTGTGGACTTCAACTCCCAGAATTCTCCAGCCAGCTGGACAATTCTGGGAGTTGAAGTCCACAAGCTTTAAAGTTGCCAAGTTTGGAGACCTCTGGTATAAAATAATAGAGTTGGAAGGGATATTGGAAGTTTTCTAGTCCAACCAATCTTGTTCCAGCAAGGCTCTTTCTCAGATGTTTAGTGCTTAAATATAGCCCAAGAAAGCAGAGCTGTTTCAATCAATTGATTTTAATTAGATAATTTAATTTTAGAGAAACCAAAAAATAGTTGACTTTGTTGAGACCACAGTTTTTTAAAAATATTTTTCAAAAAATATATATCTATTTATACAGACTGAGGATGACAAAACCAACATTTTAAGATGCAACTCACAAATGGTTATAGCTAGGAAATGAACTGAACAAACAGTTCATATTCTAATTCACCATCGGGAATCAAGATATTTATAATTTTGTGTCTCAGATTTGCACATGTCAAAACTTAAAGATAAATGGCTTATCTTCTCCGATCTTTGCATTTGCTCAAATAGCAACTCCTTTGCCCTGGATAATTGGAAGCAGCCAAGCCAAGATGAGGATTGGGAGGGTAACAAATTTGGCTGAGATTGCTTATTTACCACTTTAATTATTCTTACCTCTAAAAGGCTAGAGGATAAGGAAGGCCAAGAAGAGCCTTGTGAGTGGATGTGGACAGTAGGATGGGGGGGGGGGAACCACCAAGTGTGGAAGATGCAACCTGAGGTTGACTTTGGCATAGGACATCTGGAGAATTTTTTTGCTGCGGATGTTGAAAACTTCCAAATTTGTGAGAGATGGGAACATTTAGTGTTTCATTAATATCTGAAAGGATACCATTTCTTAACCTTAGAAACTGTTGTTGGATGACACAGTCTAACCTTGGGACTACAGTTAATGTTTTATTTAAATAGGATTTCTTTTGTTATTCTTTCTCCTCCTAGACTCAGACAATGAACTATGTGGGTCAGATTGCTGAAACTGTATTTGGCACGGTGAAGGAGCTGTACAGGGGTCTGAATCCAGCCACCCTTACAGGCTGCATTGATGTCATTGTGGTAAGGCAACCAGATGGTTCCTTATGTTGTTCACCTTTCCACGTGCGCTTTGGGAAGCTGCAAGTTCTGCATTCCAGTGAGAAAGTGGTAAGTAGTTAAGAGAAGTGTAGCAGCTAACTGTAATTTTCTGCAACTTAAACAGAAATCCTTCAGGTTCTCTCTCTCTCTCTCTCTCTCTCTCTCTCTCTCTCTCTCTCTCTCTCTCNTGTCTGTCTATGTCTCTCCTTCCCTCCCTCCCTCTCTCCCTCTCCCTCTGTGTGTCTTAATTTGGCAGGATTCATAAGTAAAATAACCATGTTTTCAGGCCATTAAACAGGGACAAAGAAGGCTTACGTAGGGAAAGTTGGCCTTTTATGGAATGTTCTTTCAAAAATTGCTCCAGCTTTGGCTGCTCCATGGAACCAAGATGTATGGTAAGCATCATTACACTCTGCATCTCATGCCCACCCACTCATTCTCTTTAGAGTAGGAAATGGAAGCCTATAGCCCAGTGATGGCTAACCTTTTCCTCGTTGCGTGCCGAAAGTATGTGCATGCGTGCGCATGCCTCCACCCATAATGCAATGCATGCGTGACTCCCCCACCTCCTGTGCATGCATGCACAAATCCCCTGCATGAGACCCTGCCTCCTGCACATGCACGCACATCTACCCCCGTGCATGCGTGGCAGATACCCGACAATCAGCTGGCTGGCGGGTGTGTGCCTGCCTGCGCAGTGTGGCTGTTCTGGGAGACCTCTTGCATACCGACAGAAATGGCTCTGCATGTCACTTCTGGCATGTGTACCATAGGTTTGCCATCACGGCTGTAGCCACTGGGCATATTCACAAATCTTTGTACTATGCATGATACAAAGATTCATTAAAGAATCTAATATTCCTTTCATGAAAGAATTTAATAATCACCCCAATTTTTTGTGCTTCAGCCTTCAATTAGAATTCTTTTGGCTGGCAGTGATTATTAATTAAATTTATATGCTGTCCATCTCACTATCCAAAGTGAAATGAATGATTACTATCACTATCCAAAATGATTATGGCAGCCATAAACTAGCATATCTGGAAAGCAAAAAAATGATGATCTACTATATTGTCAAATCAATTTGTTTCATTAGTCTCTGAAATGTTCAATACAAAAAAAAAAGGATATATCTCCATTCCTGTTTACTTTTTAGCAGTGAAAAATTCAACATGCTTTGAAGCCTAGATTCATCAACCACATTATATTGTCAGCTATGCCACACTAATCATATACCAGAAACATAAGATTGTTTTTGTTGTGAATGAATAAATGTGTTTAATAACGGTTATTAAGAGCTTGAAGTTTAGTGCAGGGTTCTGGCCCTGCACTTCTGATTGGCCGTTAATAGTGACATCAGATTGGTCCGTTCAGGTGAATCTGATTGGCTATTAACGAGCCTCTCTCATTGGTTAACAGAGCTAGCACTCCCTCGTTTTCATTGGTTGAATGCTCAATGACTTGCCTATATAAAGGGGCCATTGCAGCCATTGAGCTGAGCTGTTACACCATGTTAATAAAGAGTTTTGAAGTTCACCGTTTCACCGGCTCGTCTCCATTCTTGGCGCCCATGCTCAGAACATAACAGTTTTTACATAGCCTCAACTACCAAAACCAAATTTATTTATTGAATGTGTATGCCACTCAATCCCAATCTGTCTAGGCAGATTACTGAATTATAATACAAACAACAACATCCCATTTACCAATTACAGCATCAAAATCGGCAACCAAGAACAATGAAATTCTAAAGGACTTGGCTAAAAAATACATTTCAAGCTCTCCCCTCAGCTGAATAAGGAGGGGCCAGCTTCAGCTCCATAATATAAGCCCTGTAATACTTAGAATAACTATTATTTGAAGAATTAGAACTGATTGTTTATGCTAAATCAACCTGTAGCAATGGGATACTTAAGTAATTTGAATCAGAAGGTAAGTATATTGCCTTCTGATATTTTTGGATTCGAGGTGAAATCCTCTGTGTATCTGTTAAATGACGTACATTGCACAAAGTTGTCTCTCTGTGGAGCCATTTACAGCAGCACACCAGATATTTTTAAGTTGCTCTGTGTACTTTTTATCTTCTCACCCATTTCCTGCTATGTTGAAATCTGTCATTCCTGCTGATAAAAGGGAAAATTAAGAAAGGGAGAACCCTCCACAGCAGAAAATGGAACTGGAAAGTAGCATTAATTAAACTGGAGATGGGGCAGTTGAATGACACTGCCAGATCCAGTGAAAAGCTGAAGAAGCGAAATGTCTTCAAAGAAAAACCAGAAAGTCCGGTTGCCTCTTGAAAAAGCATCTTAGGGACAACCTGGATGACTGAGAATCTCCATAGACAGTATTTATGCAAGGAACATCAGGTGGAAGAATCCTGCTTGTAGCAGCACTGCCTTTATTCTTTTTTCTCCCTAAAGGCAACAATTCAGATCCAACTTGGATACTAGTAGTAATTGACAAAAAGATTCTTTTCCACTCTGTAATATTTTCACCTGCGCATCTCCATGGCTTTTCCCCCCTGCAGTAATTTATTTGTATTATAAATAAATCTGTAATAACATTTGACGAAAACCCATAAATGTTTGTGGATTTCTTTAAAAAGTAAACCTGCTCTTATTTATTTAGACATATCAAGTATACCGTCTGTAGAGATGCCCCTTAAACATATTTCCTCTTAAAAAAAAACACAAAATTAACATTGATATCTTAGTTCTGTCTTTCATGGCAACATGAAAAAAAATGCTTCTGAATAAACTTACATTTTGATCTCTTTATTTCTAAATTTGTGTGGACCAGATCCATTTTCTCACCCTCAATTTCTTATACAGGAAATAGTTGGGATTTTTTCAGAAATGGTTTCCTAGGCTTAAAATAATTTGACCTTTCCTCTTTTATTAGGTTGACATAGAGATCAATGGAGAGTCAGTCCATCTGCATATGAAGCTGGGTAACAATGGAGAAGCTTTTTTTGTCCAGGAGTCAGAAGAACAAAAGGTGGGCATATTTACATGGCATAAATATGCATCTGGCCATTTCTTTCAGACATACTTCTGAGTAGACTAGACCATTGATTCTCATCCTTGGTAAGTTCACGATTTATGGAGTTTAACTCCTAGAATGCTGAGAGTTGAAGTCCATACATCTTAAAATTGCTAAGGCTGAGAAACACTTGGTTAGACCAAAGGCATAGTATTTTGAAGCCCTGTTGTGTGACACACACACACACACAACACACACACACCCTTACCAAAATCAGATTTCTCATTGATTTCTCAGGTTTTGCTAGGGATTGCTCTTCATTGGCAAAACATGAGAACATCACTGTAACCTTTCCTTCTGAAATATCCATCAAGGGAATCCTCAAAGAAATAAGTTTATTGTTGAATTTTTAGGATTAGATAGTTTATCTTTTCTTTTTTTAAAAAAAGAAGATGGAATTTCAAAATAGTTGTTGACGAGACATAATATGTTCTGCATTTTTTATTTAGTCCCAAGAAACACATACTTTAAAATCTTTTCCAAGTGTTTGTTAATAATGTAAAAAAATATGGTTGAGGAGCAAGTCTAGCTCACGGGTGTCAAACTTGATCGTGACATGTGATGTATCATAATGTACCGCAATGTTTTTTGCCTTTGAATAGCAGGGGTAGGCATAGCCTGCATGTGACACATCCAGACCACAGGCCACCAGTTTGACAGGTCTGGTCTAGCTCCTGCAGCTGCTCTTTGATGACGATCTGGGTAGATTTTTCCCTGGTAGGCATGGGGTGAAACCTATCCATAGCTCTTAGAATCCTGGATTTGTAAAATCAGAATATGTAGGTCTTCCAGTCTGCAATCCCTGAGTTTGCATTTTAATTTGTCTAGTGTTAACGGCTTAAACCTGACTCAATCCTGGCTGAGGAACTGATCAGATTTGTGCAATCTGTCTCCCAGGAGAGAATCCCAAGCTTCTTGTGCACATCTCCCATCCCCACTGAGAAAAGCATTGATGCTGGGGCCAAATCCGCCAAGTTATATGGGAACTCTGATAGCTTGGGCTCTGATACAGCTGCTCGCAAGAAAAGATGGCGCAAGAAGAAGCCAAAGAAAAGAGAATCACCTGCAGATTCAACATCAGAAGAAGAAGGGACTGAGAGTGAGAGATCTCTGGAGGAGAAGCGAAAATTGTTGATTTCCAAGTAAGAGTGTAGACCAAATTGGCAGTAGTGTCGTCTTGTTTCAAACATTTGCTGTTGTTGAGATTCTTTTTAATTGCAGGTGGCAGATACTGAGCTTGGAATCTTTTAAATCCAAATTTATCTCCCTTTTCATTTAGCTGCTTATCTGCTGGAACCAATATCCTTGCTTTACTTATACAGGTAGTCCTCTAGGTACAACCATAATGAAGCCTGCACATCACAGTCATATGTCTTGATGGTCGCAAAATTGGTTACCCCTGTGACTGACTCAATTTTACTGTCTTTTGTTGTGGCAGTTAAGAGATCCAATGGTTTGCTATGGTCCAGTTTTGCCGAAAACCAGAAGTAAGTACTGGTTTTAGGCAAAAGTGTCAAATAAGGTTATGGCACCATGGGATTTTGCAAACGGTTGTAAATGCAGGCCAGTTGCCAAGTGGTCACATAATTTGTAATTAGGGTGGGAAAGTCATCAGAACTTCAGAACTGGGTCATAAGTACCAAAGTATGTTATAACTTAGAACAATCGCTAAGTTGTAAGTCAAGGACTACATTTAATATTTCAGTTGACATATTGAAAAAGCAAGTTAGGAGAGAAGTATGAAGCAGCTGTTAGTTCTGTGAAAGTAAGTACACAAATAAACAGACGGTCAAGGCTCCAACAAATCCACCCTCATTCAAAGCAAAAGTCTCTAGCCACATCTCCAATGGGACACATCCAACTCCAAGAGTCATCCATCATGCTCTCCAATAACCTTCTTATGCTCCGACAACTTTGGGCTGCCAGGGTGATTATCTAGGCATTTCAAGAATGCTTTGTTTTCCCCCACTCCTTTTCTCTGGCAACTAAAAAGACCAAATGAGTATCATTTTAATTGACACTGGCCTTGGAAAACCCTTTTCTAATTTGTTTCTAATTTGAAATCAATAAATGAATGAAAGATGTAAAGATAAACCTACCAAAATAAACAGTTCTTCTAAAATTAGGGTGGTGTCAATGGCAGTAAGGTTTTTAGTTTGCTCTAAATGCAGATAGAAATGTCTTCCCTGATTTTAATTATGAAATTTGTATAGCTTTATTGGAAAGGAAATTGATGGAAAATCATTGTGCACTTGGTTCGGATCTTTATAAGATGTGGATTCAATATTGGTACCTTAAAGCCTATTTAATCTATGTTCAACCAAACTAATCAGTCCTCCATATATTATGATTCTTCACAGATTTTATGAAAATCTTTCATTTTCTACCTATTCTGATGGGGGAACAGGAAGATGGCTGAAATTCTGACAACTTGAAATAGCTGTTAGTTTGTATTTAATTTGGTGGATCAACTTTCTCGAAAATATATTATTGAATTTTAAGGGACTTTTGGCAGATGTTCAGATTTCAGATTACTTGATCTTGTCTAATGAGCATTTGTGTCATGGTTGATTGTCTTTTCTATATTTCAGAATAATGAGGCCAACAGGGAGAAAGGATGCTGAACTTAAAATTTTTAAGTCTTTAACACTTCAAAACCTTAATTTCTCCCACAATGTTTATGCATTCGCAATTTAATATATTCTCTTGTAATGTAATGAAATGTGATTTGTGTTCCTGGGTGAAAGAATGGCATTTCTCTAGCCTTCTTGTTTTCAAGTAGGACTTAAGCGAAATAATGTTTCAGATTTTGTGTTTTCTTTCCGAATGCAAATAAGACACACCCTCCCTATCTGTGTCATTTTCCCAGTCCAAATGTATTATTCATGATGATGAAATTCTCAAGGTTATTCTTGCACAACTTTCCAGGTGTGTTCTTTGAATTTGCTGAGTGATCTTCTGAGACAAAAGACAAGAAGTAAGAACTGGCTGTGTAGCTTTTAGAAACAAGTCTGTTCAAATTTTCATGATAGTTTAAAGGTTCCAAAGATAGTTGTTACTGTTTATGAATGACATGGAAAAAAGTTGTAAGTAACACTTGATATGTGCTCAGGATTTGCCTTGCCCAATGGAAGCAATGCTAAGCTAATGAAATATCAGCCTTGCAAAAAAGATTCCAATAGATGTTGGGTTTTTGGTTTTTCTTTTTTCTTTTTTTGCATTTCAAATGCAAAAGGAGGTGAAGGGGAACGTGTCCTTTGGCTGCAGAATTCTTTCCCAGGAAAGCTTGCTTAACATCTACTTTGAAGCTATTATAATGGCAAGAGAAACCCTTTTTTTATTTTCCAGGATTTTTCCATTAACATAATATATGCAGTGAGCTTTTTGTTTGTTTTTGGGGCTGCCTTTATACTGCTATATATTTATAATTTGAAATTAAAGCCTTGTGGAAACTTGTCAAATTATGGATTATAACTGCTTGAAGTGAACAAAAGAACAAGGTTGCAGTCATGAACCAGAATTTGATCAGCTGGCAAGCTTTCCTACCACATCAATCAAGAAACCTTTGAGTTTGAAGCCCAGTGAGACTTCTGTATTCTGGCAATCAACTGATTGAAGAAATTGCAGTAGCATAGTTGGCTAATTAAAGCTGAATATATTTGTATATAAGCAGCATGTTCCATTCCCAAAACACACTGAAACATTTTGAGTGCTTGTGACAAAACTCCTTATTTAGATTATAAGAGCCACCTCAAAAGTCTAGGCCAAAATTATTTGGGAGCAATACAGAATATGAATACATTATTTTGCCTGGCCTTTGAGAAATGCATCTTCTTCCCATCCCAGCCTTCCATGATTATAAAACATCAGAAACAAGCTGGTGTGTGAATAACAGAGTTGCTTAAAATATTCTTATTTATACAAGAATATGGAAGCTATACCAGCAGGATGAATTCAGACTCTTATAAATGACATATGTAGTCCTATCCTTATGCTTAGAAAAGTGGGGTCTGTTGTACATATGTATGAGATTCCATTTCTCATTTTTCTGCTTAGTTTCTCAGTTTTCTGTTTGGAAATTGTTTTCATCCTGTCTTTGCATTAGTTTACATTTTTCAAAAAAGATTCATATACATTTTAATACTTTTTATCTTCAGGATATGGAATTCTTGAATATATTCTTCTAATAAACACATTTTGCAAGCAAGTTCTTGCAACTTAATGCATTTTTATCTGCATATATTTTTGGGATATTACAATTTTTTGTTCAGAAACAAAAAATTAATTTTTGATCAAAAGAAAAATGCAGATTCAAACAAATAATTGTAGCTTGGTTTGCATATAGATTTCAGAAGAATAAAGTAGTTAAGTTTGTATTAAAATGTGAATTGTAGGAATTTCTATTCATTCCATTCTTTTTTCTTTAGTAAGTCTGTAACTTCAGACAAGGGCTGTAGATCCCTTCATTCAGTGTCATCATGACTTCGACAATCATTGAACAAACAGTCATAAGTGAAGGACTACCTCTACAATTTTATTTCTGCCTCCTGTGTAGTCTGTAAATGGCCATTCTGCAACCATCATTTGGTTATTTAAAAGTCTGATGTAACCCACAGAACTTCCCAGCACTGAAGCTAACTGTCACAAATCGCTTGAAATAATTCTATGCAGTGTACACAAGAACCGTGGTGATGCAGTGATTAGAATGCAGTCTTGCAGACTAATTCTGCTGACTGTCAGGAATTCAATTCTGACCGGAGGTCGGTAAAATGAGGGCCCAGATTCCTGTGGATAATATGCTGACTCTAAACCACTTCGACAGGGCTGTAGAACACTGTGAAGCGATATATAAGTCTAAGTCTAAGTTAGTGCTAGTGCTATCAAGTCAGTGCAAGGCTCTTTCCTGTCAAGAATATAACAGTACCCTGTTGAATTAGATCCATGGCCCATATAGCCCAGCAGTCTGTTCTCACACTGGCCAATCAATGCACAAGGGAATCCACTAGTCTCCTGGAAGATGGCTTTCAGAGGCAGTTACAAGGTTAATGGCTGTTGTTTTCTGTGACTTCTGTGAATTGTTCCAACCCTTTTTTGAAGGCAGCCATGATGGTAGCCAGCACTGTACTTTTTGGTCTATGCACATGAATGTCTCCTATTACTAAAGAGATGTCTTTGTACCTAACTTCATTCTATCTTTCCTCATCAGTAACACACTGTACTATTCTTTTGGAGATGTCCAACAACAAGAAGATGGGACTCCACAACTTCAAGAAGTACATCCATACTCTGATGGAGAACTAACTCCCCTGCAGAGGTAAATATAGCAGGGATGCAAAGGACCCAAATAGTTCTACCTGTTTGAATATAGGATATGACTTGGGAAATGCAATGGTTGTACTTATGGACCCAGGGCCATCCCATCTGTATGCCATTTCTGATATGATATATCTGCCTTTTTTAAAAAGAAAAAAGAAAAAGAAAAATTCCAGTTTCTATTGGGACATCTAAGCTTTTTGGACATATTTGAAGAACTCTGGATCTTGGTTGGTATGGGAGTTTGGAGTCACCATGGTAGTATTAAAAAAGCTAAAATATAGCAGGCTTCTCATACTTTGCACTCTCTGAAGAGGTCCATGACACGTAACTAGACATTGTGGTTGACATTTAACTAATATCTAGCATTTCTGGAGAGTAAATAGAGGAAGGCTATCATCCCGAGCTTTCAGGGAGTACAATAGTCAAAGAAGAAAAGTGATCTTGGGATAACTGTCTTCCAGTTGCTTGTCTCCAGTTGTATGTCTATAGGAAAGGACATATGGCCTCTTCAAGTATCCCAGAAGCTAATAGAAAAGTGGTGATGATATTATTTGTTTGAAGATAGTAGGGATTGGATCAGTTTTGGCTATAATATTAATTAGGAGTGAGAAGATTCAAGTCAAAGGAAATGGTGGAACTAAACTTGAACAAAAAGAAAGAAAAGGATAAACACTCTTTCTCAGGAGAGATTAGATGACAGGAATAAAATAGCCAGGTTCTTTTTCTAATCCTTCAATTGATTTTGCTGTATGAAGTTACTGGTATTCCTAAACTTCTCTTTCCTGATCTATTACATCAACTCTTATGATGATTTCTTGATTGTGCTGATTTCTATCGTGTATTTACCTGCAAATAAGTTAGATCACCAGTATTCTCCACTATCAATACTAAAAGTGTTCTGATTTATCTCCCTTCCCCAGCCTTTCTCAAAGTTGTTCATCTGCTCCAAAAAGCGACTCTGAATTGGAGATCAGAAATCCTGAACTACCTCTTGGTTCTGAATCCCAGCTACAATGGTCCTGGGGTAGACTGCCAGAGGTGGGTGTAGATAAAGGAAGAGTCTCTGAGATGCATAGCTTCATGTCTTATATGAATAGATGCAAAAATGTTCTCATCATAATCATAAAAAAGAATAGCCATATGTTTATAAGCGTGTAAAATCCCACCCTCCCAAATTCCCAGGCACTGAATGTGGCAGCCTCGAAGCTTCAAAGAAAAAAAAAAGCCCTCCAAGGCTGACAGCATGCTTAGGACTCCCTTTTATAGTCCTTATAACACAATGGCCGAAAACCGTGAGGGTGAACCTATGGCATGTGTCCCAGAAATGGCACACAGAGCCATTTCTGCTGGTACGTGAGAGTCACCTGGAACAGACCCTCTGCGCATGTGTGTGTGCCCCCCCACCAGCTAGCTGATTGTGTCAGGTATCTGCCATGCATATATGGAGGGAGATGTGCATGCATGCACAGGGGTTAGGGTGGGTCATGTACACATTGCATTATGGGTGCAGGCACACATGCGCACTTTTGGCACACGACAAGGTTAGCCATCACTAGCCTAAAATATACCTAATATTTCAGAAGGGTGGGGACAGGAACTGAAATACACAGATAAATGATATAAGGTAGGCAGGGATGTGTCCCATAGATGGGCCAGGACAGGGATTTTAGTATTTTCCTGGGAATGGATCAGAGGTGGGATTCTACCAGTTCACACCTATTCTCTAGAACCAGTTGTTAACATTCGGAGCAGTTCGGAGAACTGGTTGTCAGAAGAAATGACTGGCCTAATCCTGTAAGGAAGGCAGGAAGGAAACATTCTGGTGTTGCTTACAGAAACTGTCTCTCCGTTAACCCTTATTACATTCTTGGCAGGACTAGACTTCCTGTCTCTGGAACTTCTCTGGAGGTTTTTTTCCCCTCCTTTGCTGGTACTTTGGTTGTGTGGAGTGACCATTTAAAGTTACAATGGCACTGAAAAAAGTGACTTAAGTGACTTTTTCACACTTACCACTGTTGCAGCATCTCCACAATCATGAGAGGCCAGGCGAGGAGATGCGTGCCTCGATTTGAGTGATATTGAGTTGGCCATACCCAGCCAATAACATGACCACCAAGCCATGTCCACCCAGTCACATGACCACCAAGCCACGCCCATAGAACCAGTTGTTAAAAATTTTGAATCCCACCCCTGGAATGGATGGATGGATTTATACCACCCCAATCTTTAACTGAGTTACAGACCTACTTAAAGTGGTGATATCTATAGAAAATTCAGTTTTCTAGTTCTTAGTGGTTGGGCAGAAACCACTAGAAATAAATGGTTTCAATCAATACTATGATTATTTAAGGTTTATACAACAGTTTTGGAATTGTTCTTACTTCAGAGTTGCAAAATTTTTCAGCAACTGTCACTCATCAGAGATCAATGAGACCAGAAGTTTGGAATTTACTTGTGACTTCAGACTTACGTATGTCTGAATTATATCAATATATTATAAATCGACAAGTAATTGCAAGTGAAAGTAATTTAAACCAGAGGGTGTGACTTTATGAAGACCCTTACCTCTTTTTTATACAAATAAGATATTCAAGTTATTTATATTTAATATATTTAATATTCAAAAATTAAAAAAATTTAAATTTAAATTTAAAGAAAAATCAAAAAGTTATTTCATTTCTTTGCATTGTTTTAACATCCTGCAATCTTGGTTTAAATTCCAGTAAAATTACTTATGTGACAGTAGTATCTTGTATACATATGCATGCATGGTGCAATAACAAATACCTGTAGCATGGGTGTCAAACTCGATTGCGTCACAGGCCGGATTGTGATGCATTGTGACTTTTTTGCTTTTGTGAAGCCGGGGTGGGTGTGACCTACGCATTACATATCCAATGACTGCCAGTTTGACAAGTCTCACCTGTAGGGTTAGAAGAAGAAAATGATTGTGTCCCCAAAATTGTTTTGTTGGACCTCTTTTGTAAGATGTTTCACAAGACTTTTTCCTTTTCAAGATGAGCAAATCAGACCATGTAGAAGCAACCAAGCCTGTCTCAAATGTCTCTGCAACAACAGCTAATGACCCAACTACTGTTATTCCTGTGGATGAGACAACTCACTTTGCGGCTATTACAGCTGGCTCAGAAAGTGACCTGGGAACAATTGATTCTGATGATACATCATCTACTCCCATAATTAAGCCAACCCCTGTTTTTCCTTCTGGAAATGGACTTCTGGGAGATGAAGACCCCTGTCCTTCCATTTGCACAGCTATAGATCAAGTGGACACTGATTGTGGACTTCCAGGAGATACAGAAGTAATAGCAGCAATTGCAGAAGATGACAAATCACATTCTATCAAGGAGACAGATGTGCAGACTACATATACAGATTTGGAAGTGCCTTCTTTGAAAAAACCTTTGTCAAGCCAAGAACCCTGCAGTGATCCAGAGGTGAACCAGGAGAAAAGAAGGAGTAAGTAGAGATGGAAACAATACAGTTGAGCAGTCTTTAACAAAGTGTAATGGGCAGTCTCAAACTCTAACAGGAATGTTTCTTTTTTGCTACATTGATCAACCTAGAATGGAGCCTTCCAAATGTACTTGGAACTCACTGTGGAATCTTTTTCCATTCTCTTGAAGAATCTTGAACCTTATTTATAGTTTGAGGATAGGGGAAGATGTTCTGTTTTTAATCTTCAACACATTCTGTCCCTCCCAGGCTTTTTCCATTCCTAGCTATAGAAACCATCAAGATTCCTAAATCAAGTACAGGTAATCCTTTACTTACAACCATTTATTTAGCAACCATTCAAAAGTTAGAATGACACTGAAAAAAGTGACTTACAACCATTGCAGTATCCCCCATGCTGACATGATCAAAATTTAGACATTTGGCAACTAACAAATATTTATAACAGCGACAACATCCTGTGGGTCATGTGATCATCATTTGTGGCCTTCCCAGATCTGTTTGAAACAAAAAAAAGTCCATTGGAGAAGCCAGATTTGCTTAATGATCATGTTCTGACCCAACTGGATTCCCAAAGAGCAAACACAGACAAAGGCAGCAGCCCCCACCTTTTAAGGTTTAATAACTAATTCTGTTCTGAAGGCTGCTTTTCACTAATTAGCTTCGACAAGAAAGAGCCTTGCCAAGTTGTTTGTCAAGGCTGCCAAAAACCCAGAGATAAGAACTAATTTACAAAATTCTCCAAACCCAAACTAAGATGTCCACCAGTTGAGTTTAAGAGCTTCTTTGCTTTCTGCAAAGAACGCTTTTTCAAACCTGGCTTTTATCCTCTTGAGGGATGGGACATTACCTTGCAGCCTTACTTCCAAGTCTCCTGTGCTGCTGTAATTGTTCTTTCCTCCAAGTAATCCTTCGTGTACGTGCACATGCACTTGGCACAGGCTCCTCTGGAACCTCCTCATCACTGCTGCCAGCCCCCACAATCTCTGAAGGCAGCAGTCCACTCCCTGATGGTCCTGGCCCCTCATCAGCCATCTGCACCTGCTACCGGCTAACAACAACAGATCATATGATGTACTTAATAACTGAAGTGATTTGCTTAAGAACCATGGCAAAAAAAAAGTATAAATAACAATTGCCTTGCTTAGAAATAAAAATTCTGATGCCAATTGTGGTTGTAAGACAAGTACTACCTGTACTTGCAAAAGATCTGTTTATGTTTTGTATCCAAAGGAAAGAGCCCTCCAAATGGGAATGGCACTTTAGAATATTCAGTCTGAATTCAGAAGTCTATTTTGCAGACAATGTGACAATTCCAAAGGTGCTTTTTCCAAGAGGCAACTGGACTGTCTGGTTTGTTTTTTCTTTTGGAGGGGAGAGAAAGACGTTTCGCTTCTCATCCAAGAAGCTTCTTCAACTCTGACTGGATGGTGGGGAATGGAAGGATTTATACTCCTTGCAGACAGCTGGTCTTCAAAAGACAGCAAAATCCACACTTTGGACAGAGAAGACTGCTGGTTTGAAAGAGGGGTCAAAGAGACCATCCATGTCAAAATTGAACAGCCTTTTCTCAACAGAGGGGAAGGGCTGCAGCATCATCTATCTCCAGTCTACAGCAGTCCTTTCAGCAGTTCCAAGAGGGCTCCACATTCATTTGCACTACTTAGGTGACCCTGATCACACAGATAAACCTAAAGGTGGCCTAAACTATTCTCTGAAAGAATGCAAATGACCAGCTGTTTGCAAGGAGTATAAATCTCTCCATTCCCCACCATCCAGTCAGAGCTGAAAAAGCTTCTTGGATGAGAAAGAAAACATCTTCAAAGAAAAACCAGAAAGTCCAGTTGCCTTTTGAAAAAACACCTTTGGGACAACCGTAACCTGGATGACTGAGAATCTCCAGACTGAGAATCTAGACAATGAGACAAGTGACTTTATAATGTCCATATCTCTGTTTATTAAAGGGGATTAATTACAGTAGTATTTATGCGGCTTTCTTGTCAGACTCTATGCAACTTACAATATTGAAAGCACTGAAATATATGACGAATTACCAAAGAAAACAAAATCAGTTACTGATTCTAGTTAAAAATATTTGTTCCTAAATGCTCTGTACAAGAGGACTGCTTTTACCCATTTTACAAAGGATAAAAGAGTGAGGGATAGCCTAACCTTGGGCAATGTATCATCACATAAAATTCTGACCATTTTTTGTAATCCAGTCATCAGAAATTGAAACCATCTTGATACCTTACTAACTAAATTCTTGATATTCTATGAAATTGTTCCACAGATTTTTAAAACATAATTTATCCAGTATGTAGGTATTCACTGAGATTTTTTTTGTGGGGGAGGGATGGACTGTCTTTATTATTAGGGTGAGTGATTTGATAAATGTCTATAGAAATACAGTTTCTTCATTAAATTGTCTGGGCCATTGTAATCATTTCTTAATCTCTTTGAGGTTCCATAAAGAAAAACCCTCACCTGGGACCTAGTGATATTTATTTAGATGACCTTTCAAACTTGGATGCGGAGCAATTAGCACTTTATTTCCCCAAGAGGTATGGCTATTGTTTCTGATTTTTTGGGAGAAACTACAGATGAGAAATTAGAATTATTGAATTCAAGTTACGGTAGGAAAGAGCCTTGAATGTTTTGACCAAAGCAAAATGCAGGAATTTAATCATGACCAATGGCCACATAACCTTTGTTTAAAATTATTCATCAAAGGAAGCCCATTATATATCAGACTAGCATATTTCATTATTGTGATAAAGTTTTTTCTAATCTTCAATTTAAGCCATAGTCTAAAGAATTCAGTTGTAGTCACCAAAGATGCTCTTGAAGCTTCTGCATATTAGCAGAACGTATCAAAGTCCTTAAAAAGTGGGAATATGAACAGGATATTCAATCTGCCTTACAATCTGCCAATAGTTAAAGGTTATCATGTGCAATGGGCAACTCTAGAAGTCTTGCAGCTAATAGTTTGGGTTCTTAATATCTTATTAAGACATTAGAGAAGATGGAATCTGGATTCCATGACGCATGTATAAGGCATAAAATATGTTTTATGTGCCAACTGTTTCAGTAAATATGAGACAACATGTCTATATTCAGGTTGATTAATATTCATCCAGTATAAGTAAGATGACATTTTAGATGTGTGTGTTTATAAATAAAGTAAAAATAAGGAAACATGATTTTTTTTTTCAAAAATTGCTGGACTCCAATTTCTACCAGTCCAAGGGCTGTGAATAATGATTAGGGAGAGGTTGGAGTCCAAAGGCCATAGATTCCTCACCAGAATTTAAATGGTACAGTCCTAATTTAAAAGATAAAGCCATCATTTAAAAGATAGAGTCATAATTTAGCCACTCTGAAGAACTTTCTGTAGTACACAAATTGTTTCTCCCAAATATTACTGTACCAGATGATCCAGGGCTCAGAGATAAGAATAACAAGGAACTTTCCACAAATAGGTAAAATATGTCATCATTTTTCTTGCCTTAAAGGAATAATAGGGATTCATGTAGTATATATATTGTTATTCTTATTTTACAACAACAAGAACAACATGTACACCATGCTATGATGTTATTATTTGGTTTTCAGTGATGCTGAACTGAATTGGCCACGAGCACAATCTGACCCTGAAATCTTCTCTCATTCCCTTGTGCTGGACGGTGCAACTAGTGACAGCAATGCAGATCTTCTGCTTGAACCTATAGAAAATAGCCCCATTCTCTTGTCTCTCTGTGGAGGTCTAGGAGATGATGGAGAATTAACTCATGGTATGTTTAGAGGCAAAGGAGGGAATGCAATTTGGTACTGTAGGAGTTTTTATAAAGATCTGACTTTGAGTTTTACAGTACTGTCTGATAAAGTTGTTCTAAAGGAGATATTTATTGGGTGGGAAAACTAGTCTTGAGTTACAGAATGAATTAGGAGACAGTTATCTATCGAAGAGCTCCTCTCTGAGGGACAGTTTAGAAATATGAAATTTAAATATAAATAATATATAAATGTTAATATAAAAATATAAATAAATATATTGCCTTCCATTTTAGCAGAGAAGTTTATGAAGCATATAGTATCCTATGAGGAGTTTGCAGAGAACCCAGCAATTCTTGAAGATCCAAACTTGGTAATACAGATCCAAAAGAAGTAAGTAGAAATGCCACTTTCACTTGTGGTGTTTATGTTCCCCAAAGGAGCTTTGTGTAGCCATGTACATGTATGCATGAATGAATTCTAGTTGTATTCTGTGAGAAAAATGTTCGTCTAGGCACTTCTTAAAGCCTGCTTTGCTGAGTTAGTGAATTTTGTACGAAGATGGAACTTACATTCATTCCCCTTTTATGTATTCTGGCTCCCAGTAATTCCCCCCCCCAATTGTTTTAAAAAAAGACCTATATGTGAGAATAAAAGTTCATAAACTGAGTTCAGCAACCTTGACAACAGAAAATATATTGTAGTTGGAACTGGCTTGTCATGTGCTGGAATGCAAATGTTGTTATAGGCCGAGTCTTCCTTCTAGAGGCCAGCTAGGGAACCAGATTTAGATTTTTATGAAAACATATAATGAAATTTATTTCAGTTGTATATTTATGAAATAAATAGACATATACCTGCAGATTTATACTACATTTCAGCTGCCTGTCACAAATACCTCAGATACTTCATGAAACAATGAGATTTAGTTGAAACTGGCTGGGTTGAAACATTGGGCTTTGCCATTGGTTTGTGGTGTTGTTATGGTGTAATGTGGTTAAGCAAATAATTTGGTGCAGTGCTTAAGCATCTACATACTGTATGTTCATCCATTTGTACTGCATCATCTTTCAGTTCTGTAGTCTTGATGATCCTTTTCCATATATTACTTTGCTATCAGGCTCATGCCGCTCTATGCAGATTATTTTTGTTCTACTCTCTAATTGTAGATACTACAACTGGGCAGTTGCAGCTCCTATGGTTCTCTCACTACAGGCATTCCAAAAGAATCTTCCCCAAGTAAGCTAATATGAATTTGTGTTTAATAATGAAGTATCATTTCTTAGTTAAGTTTTTATATTTCAACATTTAAAGAGTGGTGTAATTTAGTTTCTTAACCTCTAGTAAGGTAAACAATCTTTACCCCAATAAACTAATTGGTATTACCTTTCCAAATGACCAGACTAATTAATCAGACCAGATTAATTAATCAGATTAATTAACCTATTGAGAAGAAAACCTTTTATCCAAAGTTTCAGGTTATCTTAATGCTTTTGAATGCTATTACAGCAATAATTTATCAAAATTATCTTCTTTCTGCATGGCTTTTATGAATTCTAATTCTCTCATTTCCAGAGAATGATAATTACACTTGTAAGATGAATTTTTAAAAGTGACAATTTACTTGCCGAGATAGGTGCTTACATTTTATGGACATGAAGTCAATTTTCTGTTCAAACATTAGATGCTATGATTGAAAATCATATTTCACATTTAACTACATATTATGCACTCCCACAAATTCTTAAAAGATTTAATAGGACACTATAACTTACTTTGAGATTATGATAGTTATATATTTTAGAAATATAATTAACTAGGTTGTAAAATGCAGTCTGCTATCTGAATCACTGTAATGTTCAAATTATATGGCTAAAATACTTAACAGAAGAAAAACATACACAAACTGTATCAATGCTATATCTTCAAAATTAATAATCATGAAAATAATAGTAGATAGTGAGGAAAAGATTGATGGAGACGTAATAAAATTATGTGATAAGCAGACCAGCTTCCCAGAATTTGACAATAATGCTCAAAGTATTTTCTCTTGTTACTTCTTAATGTATGAATTAGGCTTATTCCCCAAATAAAACATATTCGTCATATATTTTTAAAACGTAGGACAGAATTGCATAAACCAAGAGGGTGAATAGCTATTAGTTATCTGTAAAAACAAATGTTACAATAAGATAACTAAAGAAGTAAGAAATATTCTATGGTTCAAAGTATGTATTTGTATAATGATGTAGCAAAATAAGTTAAACTTGATGTCATTGTAAATTACAAAGAAAGTATTTCCACCTACATTAGTGTTCATAGTTCTGCCTTCATCATTTTGCCATTTCTTGTACATTAACAATAGAAAACACTTTAACTTAGAAGTTAATACCGATACTTAAGATATGGTTTACAGATTAAAGTTTAATATTGCAAATTTTATTCAATTCCTATTGTGTAGATTACATTGAATATTTTTCCTTTCATTTATTGGAAGAAAAAAATATGTTATTACATTTTAAGCAACATAGTCTTACCATTAATAATTCCCACTTTGTAACCCTTTTCATCAAAATCTTCATTTCTATTTAGTCTTTCCAAAATCTATTAACTTGTATTTGAGTTTGTCAGGGATGATACCATCAGCTTTGGATAGCAAAATCTCTTTCATTGCTCATCTTCCAAATCATGGACCAGATAACAGCCACACACAGAGGTTATTGCCTTGTTCTTTTTAAAATTTTTCCTTAATATGAGATGGGGTCAGAAAAAAATATTTAGTTCGCCTGGATTATTTTTAAACCTTATTTCCTCAATTTGTCATTTCTGATGGTATGCCAATGTACTAGTATATTGTATCTGAAAACATTCTGATCTTAGCAAATCCATTCAGGCTTTAGGAGATAGATGGATGGATGGATGGATGGATGGATGGATGGATGGATAGATCATTTTTTTGAGAACCAGCTTGAACTTGTTGAAGCTAAACATATATGGTTAAAACAAACAGAATGGCAATAACTGTATTAATAAAATCCCTAGCTGTGCAGGGAAAGCAAATTATGTAATGGAAAATTTTCCTTGAAGTTCTTGAAAGGAAAAGAAATTAGAAAAAAAATCTTATATATTGTTGACCAAACAATAGTCTCTTTCAATGCTTATTGCAATTAAAAATGCAGTTTTAACCATTATTAACATAAAGACAATACACTAGTCAACAGCACAAACGATTTGCTGAAAGTCAACGCAGAAAGTTAGTCAATGCAATAGGGTATCTTCCCAAACATAGAGAAAATAGTTGGAAATTCAAATTAGAGGGGTTTGATAGGTATTCAGAAAAAAATAACAGTTCAGAAGTAGATGTAATAAAAAGAGCTACTTAGATTTAAGTCCAGTAGAGTTCTAATTGGCAACATAACATTATAGACTGCACTGATATATAAAAATTTATAATCCTCTGTGTTTACCTTCAGGAACCATTTATGAGAAAAAATGCTCTACACTCAAATTCTTGGCAATTAATATTTTAGAATACATCCTCTTCAGTTAGAAAGCACCCGAGTGGAACAGACTCTATACTGTAGAGTGTGCTGCCTCTTAGCAAGTTGGTAGTTCGGAAAACTTTGGCTTTTGAATTAGTGCCCAACATGTCCCTTCAACAAAAAAAAAGACCTTGCTATGATTTCAATGAGAGAAAATATCCAGTCCATTAGCTCTCCACATTGAACAAGAGCAGGCCGTATTACTTTACTTCAAAATATGCCTTCTTCTTAGGTAAATGACTTATTTCCACCACAGAATAGGGTCTTAAGCTACTGTATGTAAACAAGGAATAAATCTCATACTTACTAGCACTGATATTACTAGTCTGTTAATGAAACATCTGCAAGCAAACAACCAAGCTGAGAGAGTACGAAGGACTCCACAGAATAGACTTTGTAGTTCAGTGCCATCTTTCACTGGCCTGCTGATCCTCCTTGAAGCTTAAAAACCTCTTCTGACTTCCCATTTTTTGCTGTCCTGAATTTCTTCATGCTTTGAATCAATTGGAGTAATACTCATATCCTTCTATGTACAGAGGTCTTCAAACTTGACAGCTTTAAGACTTGTGGACTTCAACTCCCAGAATTCCTCCTCCAGTCATGTTAGCTCAGG
>BHEV01003957.1:0-14815 GCA_004319985.1 Emydocephalus ijimae
ACCAGAAGCCGCACTGCAGCTGCATCACTACCCACTTCAAACCCCTCTGAGCCATACATGAAGCGAACTGACCCCCACCATTGAGATGCAGCACGACCACGAACTCGAAGCCAAACAGCAAGATCACAGCTCACCAGCTCAAATCCCCCAGCAGCTAAGACTAANTCATCGAAACGTTGCCTAGATACTTCCAACCTTACGCGGGAGAAAACCCGAATAACCAAAGATCCACATACAAATACCCGCGAGAACCTCAGAAAACAAATATATACATATATATATGTATATGTATGTATGTATGCATGTATGTATGTATGTATGTACGTATCGCATTCAGCTTGGTACAACTATTAGCACAACTATTATGACGTAGGAAAATATCCGAACTAAGCTGAATGCCATACATGTAAGTACCCGCGAAAACTTAGAAAACATATATATATTTGTTTTCTTAAGTTTTTGCGGATACTTACATGTATGTCATTATAGTTGTGCTTTTAATGTTGTAGTGACGTTTTGGCAGAATCTCATCTGCAATCATCAGACTTCTGTACTGTGTTTGTCTGTGAGTCAGGCTTGCCAATGGACTTTGCTGGTCAGGAGGTCATAAAAGGAGAATCAGGAGATTCCAGGACGCTGCAGCCATCGTAAATACGAGTCAGTTGCCAAGTGCCTGAATTTTGATCACATGACCATGGGGATACAGCAACGGTCATTAAGTGTGAAAAACGGCCATAAATCACTTTTTTCAGGGCCGCTGTAACTTGGAACAGTCACTGAACAAACTGCTGTAAGTTGGTGGACTACAGTAACATTTCTGTAACAACAAACCTATTGAATCGGTAAACCCAAAATCAAGATTTCATTTTTTTTTCTCCCCATCTCAAGCCCAAAGTCCAGCAATGGTTTCCGAGTGGAAAAAAAATTAATTCTGTTTTTTTTGCAGCCAGTCGTCCACTGTGGCAATCAATCCTTCCATTTTGTGCATAAAATCAATCCTTCCATTTTTGTGCATAAAGCACAACCTCGACGTACGACCGCAATGGAGCCCAAAATTTCTGTTGCTGTTGTGACCCGCCATCGTCCAGCAGAGCTGGCAGCAGACTCAGACAGTGAGGAGGTTGGGGAGGAAGATGGGCCAATCCTGGAGTCTGGGGAAGGCTCTGCGTCAGAGGCAGAGATGGGGGCCAGGGCCCTCTGACAGTTATCAGCTGCCTTCAGAATCAGACATCAGTGAGGCCGAAGAACAGCTGGAGCCTGTT
The DNA here is from genome assembly GCA_004319985.1 of Emydocephalus ijimae. Lineage (NCBI taxonomy): Eukaryota > Metazoa > Chordata > Lepidosauria > Squamata > Elapidae > Emydocephalus > Emydocephalus ijimae. The sequence continues at coordinate 1,263 of BHEV01003957.1, forward strand.
CCCAGTGTGCGCATGTGCAGAGTTGCCAGGAGAAGAGAGCAGCTAAGGAACAAGGGTCAACTTGGGAGTAAAGTCACAGGTGGACAGAGAGACTCCTCCCATAGTGAATAAATGAGGAGCAAAAGGGGATGGAGTTTTGCAGGAGACAATTAGTTCATTTGGGTGAAGATCTACATTCAGCCAATTATTGTCTGTTACAGTGTGGCATCTGAAAAATATCGGCCTGGCAACTCCCCAAGCCTGATAAAGGTCTGTAGTTATGAAATTTCTTGAAAGACTGTTGGCCGGGACTTTGCTGGAGAGGAATTCACTGTAAACTAAATAAAAGCGGTTTATCGGGTCGAGGAGTTGGCTTCGTGCTGTCGGGGAAGCCTAGGTCAGAACTGTTGCTAAGCAAGACAACTGTTAAGTGAGTTTTGCCCCGTATTTATGACCCGTCTTGCCACAGCTGTTGAGTGAATTGCTGTAGCCGTTAAGTCAGGAACACAGTTGTTTAGTGAATTTGGCTTCCCCTTTGACTTGGCTCCTCAAAAGGTCACAAAAGGGGATCGTGTGACCCCGGGACCCTACAACCTGTCGTAAATGTGAGTCAGTTGCCAAGCGATTGCGTTTTGATCACGTGATCACAGGGATGCTGCCAACGGTCACCAAGTGTGAAAAATGGTCCTTTTCCCCCCCCAGCGTCTTTCTAATTGCAGTCACAAAATGAATCGTCGTAAGTCGAGGATCGCCCATCCTTGGATGTTTTGAGCCTTGCATGATGATTCAGGCTGGTGCTGAAGCTGTTGGTACACGATGTCCTTCAACAATCACATTTCCATCCTCCCCTCCTTCTGTTAAAAAACACGCCTGTTGTTTTGCAAATCAGGTTGGTTTGCCGAGGGTGGGAAAACGAAGTTATTTTGGACTGGCAGCTTCTCGTCTTCGTCTCCCAAACGAGGCTTTTGTGCTTTTTTCTGGAGATAATATTCATTGTCCTTTAGCTTCTGTAACCCAGCACCTTTCTCCCCCCACCCGGTTTCTATGGTTGCAGAACGAGGCCGGAGAAAAAGAGAGAGAGAGAGAGAGAGACAGACAGACAGACAGACAGACAGAGACAGAGAGCGAGAAAGACATTCTTTGGGGGGAAAAAAACAATAGACATACAGGCACAAAATGTGTGTTACTTCCACCATTCCTTCCTTCTCAATGTTGGTTTTTTCACCGTTTTGTGTGTGTGTGTGTGTGTGTGTGTTTAAAAAAAGCTTCATGTTTCGGCCGATGCGGGAGATTGAAAAGGGACTATTTTATAGAATAGAATTCTTTATTGGCCAAGTGTGATTGGACACACAAGGAATGTATCTTGGTGCAAATGTTCTCAGTGTACATAAAAGAAAAGGTACATTTGTCAAGAATCATAAGATGCAACACTTAATGATAGTCACAGGGTAGAATAAGCCATCAAATCATACTAGGAAACAGTCAATATAAATCGTATGGATACAAGCAACAAAGTTACAGTCCTACAGTCACAAGTGGGAGGGGGTGGGCGATGAGTGATGAGAAGGTTAACAGTAATAGTAGTGTACACTTTATAATAGTTGGACAGTGTTGAGGGAATTATTTGTTTAGCAGAGTGATGGCTTTTGGGAACAAAACTGTCCTTGTGTCTAGTTGTTCTGGTGTGCAGGGCTCTATAGCGTCGTTTTGAGGAAAGGAGTCGGAACAGTTTATGTCCGGGGTGTGAGGGGTCTGTAGCTATTTTCACGGGCCTCTTTTTGACTCCTGCAGGTCCTCCATAGAAGGCAGGTTGGCAGCCATTGTTTTTTCTGCAGTCCTAATTACCCTCTGAAGTCTTTGTCTGTCCTGTTGGGTTGCAGAACCAAACCAGACAGTGATGGAGGTGCAGATGACAGACTCCATTATTCCTCTGTAGAACTGGATCAGCAGCTCCTTGGGCAGTTTGAGCTTCCTGAGTTGGCGCAGGAAGAACATCCTTTGTTGTGTTTTTTTGATGGCTTTTTTTTTTTGATGTTAGGTGTCTATTTTAGGTCATGTGATATAATAGAACCAAGAAATTTGAAGGTCTCTATTGTTGATGCTGTGTTGTCTAGTAAGAGGTGGTAGCATGGGAAGGTTTCTTCTAAAGTCTACCACCATTTCTACAGTTTTGAGTGTGTTCAGTTCCGGTAAGCTCACCAATATCTCCTGAAACCAGAAAAAAAGGAGCTGGAAATTGATTCCAATGCTCCAAAATGAATATCCGGAGGTTGGAAGCTGTCTTTGGACATAGTGCTAGAACATAAACATGACAGAACCGGAAGGGACCTCGGAGGTCTTCTAGTCCAACCCTCCCTGCTCAAACGGGAGACCGTATCCCATCCAATGGTTCCACACTCTCTTCTTGAAAGCCTCCAGTCACGGGGAAGCCACAACTTCTGGTGGCAAGCCGCCCCACTGATTCATTCTCCTCACGGTCAGGAAATTTCTTTTTAATTCTGGGTTGCTCCTCTCCTTCATTAGGTTCCATCCATGGCTCCGTGTCTTGCTTTCTGGTGCTTTGGGGAATAGCTTGACCCCACCTCTTCCTTGGTGGGGCAGCCCCTCAAATACTGGAAGACTGCTAGCTATCATGTCACCCTTAGCCCTTCTTCTCACGACACTAAACGTATCAAACTCCCGCAACTGTCCTTCATAGGTTTTAGGCCTCCAGCCTCCAAATCCTCTTGGTTGCTCTTCTCTGCCCCCTTTCTAGAGTCTCAACATCTTTTGTGCATCACGGCGACTGGATTTCAGAATGGGCTCAGAATAACAGAATTGGAAGGCACCTTCAAGGTCTTCTAGTCCATCCCCCTTGTCAGGCAAGAGACCCAATATCATTCCAAACAAGGGTTTTAATCCCTGCTAAAATGTCTTCCGTGTTGGAGCACCCACAACTTCCAGAGGTGTTCGGTGAGTTACATTCCTGATTAATTGTTCTCACTGATAGGGAGTTTCTCCTTCATTTCAAGTTGCTCCTCTCTTTGATTATTTTCCACCCATTGCTTCTTGTCCTTCCCTCTGGGGCTTTGGAGAATAGCTTGACTCCCTCTTCTTTGGGGCAGCCCCTGAGATATTGGAACACTACTATCATGTCTCCCCTTGTCCTTCTCTTCCTTAGACTAGCCATGCCCAGTTCCTGCAACCGTTCTTCCGATGTTTTAGTCTCCAAGCCCTCTGAACCCACCTGTCTGATCTTGATGAGTATAAATCGCTGGGACGTGACAGATTACATCAGGGGTGGGATTCAAAAAAAATCCCAGCAACGGGTTCGTTGCCTGGTTGCTGGGTGGGCGTGGTTATGGTGGGGGTGGTGTTAGGAATATAAGTCACCTAACAGGTATTTGGGTTAGAAATATATAAACCAGGATAAACATTTTAAAACTGTATCTTTAAGAAAATGCAAAACTGTAATTAGCTGTGGTTTCTCAAACGGCCATAAGATGGAGCCAGAAACCTGGTTTGTTTTAGTCTCAGAAGATAGTGTGTCTGAGTGAGTGTGTCTGTTTCCTTCTGTTGGAAAGTATTGCCGTTGCTCCATTTCTTCTAATTCTTCTAATATTACTGGATTTGATGTAAGTCTGATACTGAACTGTTTTTGACACTGGAATTTGATATTTGGGTTATCCCTGGATGAAAACTGACTGATTTAACCTGTGAATGACTTTGGATTGCTTATTTTGGACTTTGCTTAAACCTTTCTGGAAGTAAAAACCTACATTTACTGTACAGTGTATCTGTGTGCTCTGTGTGTATTGTTCCAACACATCTCTCAAATACGTCTCCCTATATGCGCTCATTCTCCTAAAGGGGAATTACCTCAACAGGTGGCCTACCAGAACTTCCTGTTTCCAGCTTCCGGTGGGCCTCCAGAACCCAGGGGTGGCCATTTTCATCCTCCCAAGGGTCTGGAGGCCTTCCCTGGGCCTCTGGGAGGGCAAAAATAGCCTCCCATAGACTCTGGAGGTTCTCCGGAAGCCGGAAACAAACCCGTTTCTGGACTTCCGGAAGGCCCTTTTTTCCCCCTCCCAGAGTCTCCGCAGAGACTCTCTACTTACCTGCATCGAAAATGGGCCACGTGGAGACTCCTGGGAGGAGAGGGGCGGCACCAGCTGGTCGGTTGAACTATCTGTTTGGTGAACCGGATGTAATTTTAACATCCGGTTCGCCTGAACCAGTCCGAACCAGTAGAATCCCACCTCTGATTACATCCCAGGCTCCTGGCTTGAGCAGCGGGTTGGACTAGATGACCTACAAGGTCCCTTCCCACTCTGTTATTCTATTCCAAATTGGACAGTCTAGTGCAGCATTCAGCGCCATTTTTGTGTGTGTGTGATCATGATGCTATTCTTCAGGGGTGGGATTCTAACCAGTTTCCCTACCGGTTTGGCACTTTGCGTGCGCACAGCTTTCCCAACACCAGCTGAGGCTCGGCTGCGTCCATCAGCTGAGATGATAAAGAACAGAAAAGCACATGGCCGATCCTCCGCTCTTCTCTTTTTTCTCCTTTCAGCTGATCATCGGAGCCTTTTTTTTTTTTTTTAAACTACCGGATTCCGCCCAATTGGTAGCCATTTTTGCTTCTGGTTTGGTCAAACGGGGCTGAACCGGTAGCATTTCACCATGGCTATCCTTTGGTTGACTGCCTTAGCCAGATTGGATCTCTTGTGTTCTATAAGGTCCCCCTGAAGCGATCTGTCCCAATCCAGAATGTTCCTGGTATCAGGACTCCAACATGCACCCCCATTCCAACCACAAGTCTCTTAGCCCCATCTCTCAGAGTGAAAAAGATGGATTTATTAGGAGTTGACATGTCGGCGTTTCCTGGTTGCAGCCGATTCTGACACATCATTCATTTCATTTCGTTTCATCACTCTTCTCCAGGTGTGGGAAGCAACAGCACATGAGCCGCGATAACAGCCCTGGTTTTTCCCAATGCAAATTAAATTATGAACCACCAACGCCCTTAACCTTGGTCTTCCCCTCACCCCCTGTAGGTATATCCTCCAATGAGACACATCCATAGCCAAGAGTCATCAATCATGCTCTCCAGTAATAATCTTATGTGCCAACACTTTAGTTTAGTTTATTGTCACAGCATCTCATACAAGAAAATCAAACACCCCCTTCAGTGCACATCATGACCATGAAAATAAACACAAACACACATCCTTCACACACCTCGCATTGAATTGAAAACCCACCACACCACACCAACAGTGCACTATACAGCAGAATTCAAAAGAGCTCCTGCCCTGGGATAGAAGCTGTTTTTCAGCCTATTTATCCTTGTTTTTAATTATCCGGTACCGTCTGCCAGATGGTAATAGTTCAAAAAAAAAAAAAAAAAGGGTGCCCAGGATGAAATGGATCTTTGAGAATGTTTTGAACTTTCTTAAGGCAACAGGAGCTAGAAAGCTCTTCCAAAGAGGGGAGAGGGCAACCCATGATCTTCTGGGCAATGACGTTCACCCTCTGGAGCGCCGTCCCATCTGCCCCTGTGCAATTGGCAAAACAGACACAGGTGCAGTAAGTTAAGATACTCTCTATGGTGCAGCGGCAGAAGGCTGCCAAGGCGATCATCTGAGGCACTTAAGGAATGCACTGCTTTCCTCCCACTCCCTTTTTGCTGGCAACTAAAAAAACCAAAGGAGTATTTTTCAGTTGACACACAGTCTTCGTTCAAAAGCCTGCCTGTTTTTTTTGCCTCTGAGAATGATTGCCAACTCCCTGTCCCCATCCCATCAGCTCTTCAGGGATGCCGAGAGATTAGCCATGCTGCCGGTCGCCTCCCTGCGCGACTCTCATTTCTGGCCTCTGTACCTTCCGAACACAACCACTTTCATGTTCTACAAATCACCTCTTCTCCAGGTGTGGGAAGCAACAGCACACGAGCCGCGATCACGGCCCTGGTTTTTCCCAATGCAAATTAAATTAGGAACCACCAATGCCCGTTTCTACAACAAAACCTCTAATCCCCCGCCTTTTCTCTTCGTAGAGGGGGGACCCTTCTCTGTTGGTGGCAAGCGAGGTGGTCTCTGAGAGTCACCCCTGCATCGTCTCCTCCCGGGCAAACATTTCTCATCCAACGTGATTTATTAACAGCCCCGGCTTAATTGCTTTTGTAATTAATTATTTCTGGTCTGTTGATCGGAACAGACACATCTCGTCATCGGTGCAAAAATCCAATTTCCAGATTCTATTAACACCTCACCCGGGTTGCAGAGATGACAGAAGTGTCTGGTCTCAGGGGAGGATGGGATGGCAGATCTCAAGGGGTCTCGAGGGGCGCGGCGGGGGGGAGGGAAGGTGCTGTTTGCAGGGAGCGGTGGTGTGTATATCTCCTGGCTCCAATGCGGCAAAGTGAAGGGATCCCAGTGGGCTCCGTTTGCCAAAATTCCTTTCTCTCCCAATTAAAAGGAGAGAAATTCAACCAAGGGATGCGATCGACTGTGAAATGGAGAAGAAATTTAAGGGTCGGGAAGCCATCGTACTTCCAAATTTGGGACAGAGACCATTTTAAGACAGGTTTTGTGTGCTTTCAGATTGGCTGGATCATTGATTGGGTCCAATGCATCTGGAATAAAATCCGGGGAGTGGGAGGGTGTGATTATGGGAGGGTAGCTGGGGAAACTTGTTTTAGGGGAAGATTTAGTGCTGTGTTTTTCCAAGATTGGCAATTTTAAGACGGATGGACTTTGATTCCCATAATTCTTCATCCAGCAAGCTTTAAAATGGGCAGGCTTCAACTCCCAGAATTCCCCAAACTAGTATCCTTTAAGATGGGTGGACCGATTCCCAGAATTCCCCAAACAGCATGCTTTAGGACAGTGCCCCCCCAAACTTGGCAACTTTTAAGACTTGTGGACTTCCACTCCCAGAATTCCCCAGACAGCATCCGTTCAAATGGGTGGACTTCCACTCCCAGAATTCCACAGCCAGCTATGCTATGCTGGTTGAGGCATTCTGGGAGTTGAAGTCCACAAGTCTTAAAGTTGCCAAGTTTGGAGACCTCTGCTTTAAGATGCAAGGATTTTCACCTCCCCAAATTCGCCAGCAAGCTTTAAGATAGGTGGACTTCAACTCCCAGGCTGCCATGCTTTAAGATAGATGCACTTCAACTCCAGCACGCTGCCCGAGGGATCCTGGGACTTGAAGTCCACACCTCACAACATTTTCCCCATTTTGAAATCCCCCCCACACAATTCTTATGGCCTTTCCTTTCCTGTTCTAGTTTATTGTTAAAGGATTTCATTTTCTTGGAGAAAAGCCACAATTTGAGTACGCTGAATTGAAAAAAAAAAAAAAAAAGCACCATATATTTGGCTGTCAGCCATTCCTATTCTCCAGTGTTTTGGCTTCATCTATTTTTCCCCCTACGTATAAAATGGTCGTAATAAGATGGAAAAAAAGGAGGAAAAAGAGAGACGAGAGGTGACTTTAAGTGATGGAGCTGGTTCCTTGCAGACTTGCCAGGAAAAACAATTCATATAGTTGCTCTTGGATCACAAAGGCTATTGGCACTTTGAAGGTGCAAATATATATTCTCAGCAGAAGTTTAACCAAATTAAAATGAGGACCATTTCCATATTTTCTACATATTAGCCAGCAAGGTATTTAAATATTCAGCATATGGTTTTTAAAAGAGAAAAAGAATGAAAAAAGACCTGAAATCAGAAATGCTCAAACATTTCAAACGTTTATAAATATTCTATTGCCGTTGGAGTGCAACCTCAATGGAGACCAACAGGTCCGTTGCTAAGCAAGACCGTTGTTGAGTGAGTTTTGCCCCATTTTACAACCTCTCTTGCCACCGTTGCCAAGGGGAAAATCCCTGGAGTTCTTAAGTGAGTCACACGGTTGTTAAGCAAATCGGGCTTCCCCAGGGACAATGATGTCGGAAGGTTGCAAAAGAGGATTGTGCAGCCCCTTTTGTGACATGGCAACCGTCATAAATAGGAACCAGATGCCTAAGGTCTGAATTTTGATCACGTGACCGTGGGAATACTGCAATGGTCCTAAGTGTGAAATGTGATCATAAATCATTATTTTCAGTGCCGTTCTAAGTTGGAACGGTTACTGAATGAATTGTTGTAAGTCAAGGACTTATTTATAGTGTCTCTAGGAACCTTTCTTCCTTCCTTCTCTTTCCTCCTTCTCTTCCTTCCTTCCTTTCTTCTCTTCCTTCCTTCTTTCTCCCTTCCTTCCATTCTGCCCTTCCTTCCTTCCTTTATTTTTCCTTCCTTCCATCTTTCTTCCATCCTTCCTTTCTTTTTCTTCTTTCCTTCCTTTTCTCCCTCTCTTCCTTCATTTTTCTTCCTTCCTTCTCTTCCTTTATTTTTCCTTCCTTCCTTCTCTTCCTTCTTTCTCTCTTCCTCTATTTTTCCTTCCTTCTCTTTCTTCCTTCATTTTTTCTTCCTTCCTTCCTTCTTTCTTCCATCCTTCCTTTCTTCTCTTCCTTCCTTCCTTCCTTCCTTCCTTCCTTCCTTCCTTTATTTTTCCTTCTTTCCTTCCTTCTCTTCCTTCCTTCCTTCCTTCCTTCCTTCCTTTCCTTCCTCCCTTCCCTTCCCTTCCCTTCCCTTCCCTTCCCTTCCCTTCCCTTCCCTTCTTTTTTTCATCTTAAAAATATAACTGGGATTTTATTCCTCACTTTAGTGATTCAAAGTTTTCCCTGTGATGTTAAAGAATTCAATTTACTTCACTTTTAAGGTTAATTTCTTATCAGTGTGTTTCACAGCTACTTCTTGACTTACCCCCATGTTGTTTAGCGACTGCTCGACACAACAACAGTATTGACTTATGACCGGTCCTCACACTTTTGACTATCTGCATGATCACGTGATCAAACTTCAGCCAATGAGCGACTGGCATCTATTTACAAAGCTTGCCTTGTCCTGGGGGGGTGACGTCATCACTATTGGTGACCTTCCCAGCTGGCTTCTGACAAACAAAGGATTTGCTTAACGGCCATCTGATTCGCCGATCGAAATGCAGTGATCCCCTTAACAACCATGGTCCAAAAAGGAAAAGGTTGCAAAATTGGGTGCCCCTCACTTAACAATCTTAGTTAAGAAATGGTGGTTGCAAGTCAAAGGTTATCAGCAGTTGGTGGGATTAAACCGGTTTCCACCGGTTTGGCTGAACCAGTTGTTAAATTGCTGGCTGGCCCCTCCCCTCACCTTCCAGAAGTCCCCCCTGCGACCCATTTTGGTTCCTAGGTAAGTGCAGGGAAGCTTACTAGACCCAAAACAGGATGCATGGGGGTGTGGACCAGCCACCCACCCCATGGCCTGTTTTGGGCCTAGTAAGCCACCTAGGAGGCTGCAGGGGAGGCCCACAAGACCAGTGGTTGCCAACCAGGGACTACTGGTGGCCTGTAAGAAAATTTTGGTGGTCCACAGAGAAATGTCACCCCCAAAGCAATGAATCCAGGAAAGGAACGGAAAGAGAAAGAAGGAAAGGAAAAGAAGGGGAAAAAAAAGGAAAGGAAAGAGAATAACAGAGTTGGAAGGGACCTTGGAGGTCTTCTAGTCCAACCCCCTGCCTAGGCAGGAAATCCTACACCAGACAAATGGTTATCCAACATCTTTAAAAACTTCTCGAGGCAAGTTCTTCCACTGATTAATTGTCCTCACTGTCAGGAAATTCCTCCTTAGTTCTCGGTTGCTTCTCTCCTGGATTAGTTTCCATCCTTATTGCTTCTTTTTCCTGCCTTCAGGGGCTTTGGAGAATAGCTTGACCCCCTCCTCTTTGTGGCAGCCTCTGAGATATTGGAAGACGGCTACATGTCACCCCAAGTCCTTCTTTTCCATTAACTTAGATTAGTGACATCCTCTCAGCCGGTCCTCGCGCCTTGAAGATTTGCCTCACCAAAATGAACAATTGAAAGGGAAAAGAGGCAATATTTTGCAGGGCGTTTTAAAATAACGCTTTTCGCTTCCTTTCAGACATTCAATCCGCAAACCCGGGTGTTTTCCCCAAGCAAAGTCAGCAGAAGAGCCTCACGGAATAAGGGCAAGTTTTAGAAAGTGTCCAAAATGCAAAACGTTGAAATTAACATCCAGATGGATTTTGCAATTTCCTTCGGATTTGCTGGTGATTTTCCCCCAAGGCAAACGGAGCAGAAGGTCACTTTAAAGAGATTAGCACTACCTCCATTCTCTGTGGCTGGGTGTGAAACACACTCTATTTCCTTCCCTGGAACATCTTGCACATATTATGTTGCTCCAACTGGTTGTTGTTAGGTTTTTTTGTTTTTTTTTTTGCACTTCCAGCAGCAGCAAAGAAACTTTCCTGTTTATCGGTTTGGCTGAGCCAGCTTGGGAGCCAAAATGACAATTGTTAGCAAATTTGCCAGAAACGCACCATTTATTTCAACTGCAGAGATGGACTTTCCTTGAAAACAAGATCTTCGTTGCATGAATCCGAAATCCAGATAACCAAATAAAAAAATTTAACACAACAGAAACAGCTAGTCCTTGATTTACGACCGTAATTGGAAACTTGGAATTTCCATTTGTGTGTTGTTGAGGGTTGTAATTTGAGATGCCTCTGTGACCCACCTGATTTTACCAACATTTTCGCGGGGCTTGTAAAGTGAACACTGCCGTTGCAAAGTGAACAGCACGGTCGTAAAAAGAAAAAAAAATGTCACGGTCGTTAAGCGAACCCATTGTGCTCAATGGGTGTTTTGTTTTTTCCAGAAACCAAAAGTAAATATCAAGTTTCTAGCAAAAAACACCTCCCAAAACATTATAAATCATAGTCTTGTGACTGCGGGATAGTGCAAATGGCCGTAAAGGTGAGAAGGTGACAAGTGTGATCCCATGACCACAATGGAGGGCAGGGCCAGCTGTCAGAACTTTGAATCCCTGTTGCATCTTTTGGGGTGTCAGTCGTAACTTTGGAGGCTCACTAAGTGATCGGTTGTAAATTGAGAAACACGTGGACATGTAGCCAAGGAAGACGCCATCCCCCAGCGGCAGTTTCAGGATTTTACCCCTTTCCTGACTGGCTTCAAAAAGGCTGTGTTAGCTTAACCAGGTTTGTCAAAAATCCATTGGTACTCGATAAGATATGAAATAGTATATAAGGTGAGCATGAATTTGATTTATGTCTGTACAAAAAGTTGTAACCTGGGGTTAAGCTGCTTTCTAAAAAGAAGTTTTATGTCTTTATGTTATCTATTTTGTTTGTTTATGTTTATTGAGAATTAATAATGTTGGATAAGAACATATGAAACAGTAATAATATGATATATAGTAATATGAAATAGAAGAAAGTATAAGTTTAATGAATAAAATTGAACAGAAGTAAAGGAATAAATAGTGAGAAGTTGGAAAAAGAGTAATAAGATATGAAGTTGAATACATCACATTAAATTGTGTTTGTATGGAAATGTGATAATTTAGAATTATGTTGTACTTAAATAAGATGTTTTATTTGTTTTGTTAAGTAGTTCTTAGAAAAGATGTTCTATGTTCTTACATTTTATGTTTTGTTTGTCTGTGTATTGTCTTTGAAAATTAATAAAATTTGTTTTTTTTTAAAAAAAAAAATCCATCGGTACTCATCTTCACCGGCTAATCTTGGTTAGTTGTTGCAGCCCAGAGGAGGAGGAAGAAGTATGGGAGTCAGGGTCAGTATCTGGGAAACTGGAAGCTCAGAGGGGGAAGAGGAAATGGAGCTGGCAGAGATGGTGGGAGGGGGAGAGAGAGAGAGAGAGAGAGAGAGACGGAGCCTGGGCCGTCCGTCAGCCCTCAGATGGAGAGTCAACAGCCCCCAGGTCTGGAGGTGGTTGATGAGGAAGAGGAGGAACAGCCAAGTCCAGTGCCTGACGCATGAATACACAAAAGGCAGAGGAGAGGAGAGCAGTGGAAATCTTTGGGCCGGTCCTTGGGCCGGAAGAGCCACTGCTGCTAGTGAGGCCCCACTTTAGCTCTGGGAATAAAAGGCAGGGGGCAGAGATGAATAGGTGTGACAGACAACGGTTCATCTTCTGGCTAGCCGGACTTGTTAGCCTGCAAGTAAAACTTTTCGCCGGGGTTGCTGGCATTCCTAATAAGGGAATATTTTGAGTTCACGTCAAGAGGGTTTGTCGTATTTGGGGATCTGGGTCAGAACATTAGTTCAATCCCAGTTAAGTTTCTCTGCAGTTTTGAGCAGCTGCATCCGGATGTCTGCTTTTGGTTCTCAAGAGGAAAAGCCAGGATTTAACAGAAGAGTTGGAAGGGACCTTGGAGGTCTTCTAGTCCAAACCCCCCCCCCCCGCTCAGGCAGGAAACCCCACAGCATGTCAATTGAAAAGGAAATTGTTTACTTACTTCGTGTTTTCCCTTCATGTGACAGATGTTGATGTCGTGTTTATTCGATCGCCAGGTCATTTTCTGTATCAAGAGTGGAAGGACAAAAAACAACAACCCATCAATTAAAGAAAAAGGCACCGTGGATAGCTTAGAATAATAGAAAAAAAAATCGACATACATGCTGCCCCCAATCCTGACAAAACCACTGACACTGCAAATTCCAATTGTGGCTGCCTGGGGTGTCTTTAAATGTGTTTAAAAAGCTAACATTTCTGTCTACGTCATATTGGCCAAGGTGAATCTGCAACTTTAAAATGCATTTTTAAAAAACAGTTTATTTATATACTAGCTCGATACTTGTGCTTCGCTGGGAAACTATGTGGTCGGGCTTAGTTTTGGGGGAGGAAAATAAGGGGGAAAAATTATATCTCTGCCTACCAGCATCCATCAGTATTCATCTGACAAGTGTCCTGTCAGTGTGTGAGAGAGTTGTGGGCTGTTTGGAAACTGAAGCAGTATTTGCTGTGTGAGCAAGGAAAAGACAGCAAGGAGCCTGGGCGTGGCTTAGCTCAACTGTTCTGTACTAAAGCTGCTTGGTGCTCTGAAACTGAAACTGAACCTCTTCTCCTCTGCTTATGTTTTGCCTTTGGAAGAGATTTCTTTTCAGGTGGGGAGGGGGAGTAGAACTCCTTAGCATCAGAGCGTGTTAATAATAATAAAAGAATTTACTAATGCTCTGATGGTAATTTTGGAAAATCCTTTCTTAGCGAGCACCTAGAAGCCAAGAGGAACATACGGACAACAACAACCCTGTGAGGTGGGTTGGGCTGAGAGGATGGGACGGGATCAAAGTCACACAGGTGTCTTTCAGGCCTAAGGTGGAACTAGAACGCACCGTCTCCTGGGGAATGGTCCAAGGTATGTTGTATGTATGTATGTATGAATGGTATGTATGTATGTATGTATGTATGTGGATCTTTGGTTATTTGGGTTTTCTCCCGCATAAAATTGGAAGTAACTTGGCGAAGTTTCGACAAAGTCTCATTCGTCATCTTCAGGCTTGTGTCTTCGGCTTTGTGCTTCTCAGAGTAATGTGAGTTCAAAGAAGTTCAAACCCAAATAACCAAAGTTCCTCCTATATATATATAGATATATGTTTTCTGAGGTTCTCGTGGGTATTTGTATGTGGATCTTTGGTTATTCAGGTTTTCTCCCGCGTAAGATTGGAAG
>BHEV01003959.1:0-12297 GCA_004319985.1 Emydocephalus ijimae
CCACCAGGCTCAAGGTTGACTCAGCCTTCCATCCTTCCGAGGTGGGTAAAATGAGGACCCAGATTGTTGGGGGCAAGAGGCAGACTCTGTAAACCCTTAAAGAGGGCTCTAAAAGCACTGTAAAGCAGTATACAAGTCTAAGCGCTATTGCTATCGCGAAGTCTTGAGTCCCGAGCCTGCTTTGACCATTTAAATTATATAATCCCTATGAAGTGTTGCTTGACTTTTTTTTTCAAAAGTGCTGATTACAGCATTCTGTTCCTTGCTTTGAGAAAGAGGTTTCCAGGGGGCTTTATTGAGCTTGAAATATCATTCCTCTTTTTCTGATTTTACAAAGAGATGGACAACAAAGATTGCAATTAAGAAGCTTTTAATGGTATACCTATAAATTAATAGGAAACATTTTTGTAAGCAAGTTAAAATGGCAAACCACATCACTGTAATGGGACCTAATTTTAAACTTTGACATTTTTATAGTAACGTTATGCCTGTACAGATCAGTGATTTTTGATTTCAAAAATAAGTCTCCTAATTTAAATGCAAATGGCAATAACTATTTACTTCTTTGACCCACAGAAAGTTCTCCTTTTTTTCTAGAACATCATGTTTTGCTGATAGAGTCTTTCTCAAAAAGCTAAAAGAAATTCCATGGACCTGGCACAATAAATGGCTCATTTATAGAAGCGATTTTTCATGGAGAAGCTCCTGATTTCCATTCCAATTAAATATGTTAGACAGCAGATTATGGGAACTTCTTTCATTGTGAATCTGCAAAGAATGTTTCTTAGTTAGAATAGGAAAAAAGACCTGCAGTAATTAAAGTTTTAGCCTAGGATTGGAGATGCTTAGGTTCAAATCTAGGAACTAGGAAAGCTCCATGGGAGGAACTTCAACTAGGAAAGCTCCTCTGGAGGAATTGGAACCATCTTTTGGCTCAGATCTAGTGGTGGGATTCAATTTTGTTTTACTATTGTGGGCGTGGCTTGGTGACTATGGTATGGCTTGGTGGGTGTCGTTGGTGGGTGTGGCGGAGAAGGATACTATAAAGTCTCCATTCCCACCCCACTCCAGGAGGAAGGATATACTACAAAATCTCCCTTCCCTTCCCACCCCACTAACCTGCTTTCCAGCTCCATTTTCCTGTGCAGGGCAACAAAAGAAGACCCAGCCCATCAGCTGGGAATCAGGAGGCAAAGAATAGATGGGGTCAGGGCCAGTCAAAGGTGACATTTGTCGGTTCTCCAAACTACTCACAATTTCCTCTACTGGTTCTCCAGAACTGGTCAGAACCTGCTGAATACCACCTTGCTCAAATCTATTTCCTTTAGCAATCCTATGAAAAACTGGAGGCTATAATGCTACCTATTGAAGAGAATACTTGTAGTTCAGGGTGGAATTGTGAGTTCCTTGATGTTCTCTGACCTTGGTTGCTTCCTTTCAGATGTCCCAAAGTTGTTTTTTCAAGAGGCAACTGGACTTTCTGGTTTTTCCAGTTACCTCTTGAACAAGCACCTTTGGGACAGCCATGATCTGGATGACTGAGAATCTCCATAGACATTTCTTTCAGATGTTTCATTGCCCAACTAAGTAACATCACCAGTGCCAGCGGTGCTCTCACAGATAATGATATGTGTATCTTCTTCAGCTTGCATAAGAATGATGGAATAGATCAATGATAAGAATGTACCAGGTTAGATGAACTAATATTCTGGATAAGTTGACATTGTTTTTAGTGTAATTGCTATTTTAACAGTAGAAAAACCTCTCAAATGTAATATGCCATCCACATAGCAAAATAAAAATCTTAGTTTAATTAACACAATTAAATCATTTCCCCCCATAAAGAGGTAAAGACATCGTGTTGAAGGAGGAATGCAAGGACATTTACGTACATATCAGCTTAGTTCTGAAGGAGAGGAGAACATAAGGAGCAAACTTAGGATTGTTCCATCTTGGTTTTCTTGAATGTAAGAGTAGGACGACAGAATTCAAGACTCTATTATTATATCCTGCAACAATGAAACAGGATTCTAGTAGCCCTTGTAGGGTTACTAGAAGTTTGATTCTTCACCAGGCCTGTCTTGAAGAACTGACTTGCATTCGTCGGGACATTACCACAGTGGCCAGAAAACTATATGAGTAAGACTGAGCCTCTATTTATCATGATCTTTATTGTTTGCTGGATCCTCCTAGAATTATGTTTGTTGAACAGACTTAAAGTGGAGACCATTCTACTTTAGATATACTGCACAGAGGTGGTATTCAGCAGGTTCTGACCAGTCCTGGAGAACCGGTAGCAGAAATTTTGAGTAGTTTGGAGAACCAGCAGATACCACCTCTGACTGGCACCACCCCCATCTATTCTCTGCCTCCTGAGTCCCAGCTGACCGGATAGGGCTTCTTTTGTTGCCCTGCACAGGAGAATGGAGCTGGAAAGCAGGTTAGTGCGGTGGGGAGGGAATGGGATTTTGTAATAACCTTCCCCTGCCAGGTCTACCAAGCCATGCCCACAGAACCAGTAGTAAAATTTTTTTGAATCCCACCAGTGACTGCATATCTATAATGCATTAAAACTGTTTTTATAGTAAGGATTATTGTGCATGTTTCAGAGTTCTGTGAAAGATTATCATGAACGATTATATAGAAAACAGATTAGAAGATTGTATTGCTGTTATATGGGGTCATTCTTGAATGTCCAGATATATTTTATATATATAAAGTCACCATATCAAGGCTATTATTTAAGTTACTTAGGTTGGCATGCTTAGGGAAAGATAGAATATTCTTTTGTTACACCTCTGATACGCCTCTGTTTCTCTCAGCTGAGGAGAACATTTAGTAAGTAAGAAATTAAAATGTCAAGAGTCAACAAATGTACTGGAGTAGATAGGTGAATGTGGTGGGCAAGATGAAAGCCCTTGTAACATTACTTGGAAGAAAGTTCGAGGAAAAAGTTGATTTAGACACTGTACAATTAAATGATCAAAAACTCAGAGAAGCAGAATTTACTATATATACATACAGCCCTGGCAGTTTGTGCTGGTCAGGAAAGCATTACTTCTAAGAAAAAAGAGATTAATGGCAGTTCACACAACCAAAAGCCATTTCTTCACAGCGATCCCTTCAAAATGCTATGGATAACATGCTTGTTACACTGCAGAAGATGTGGTTGTGGAAACCTAGCCATGAATGAAATCAGTTCACTCCTAATGGCATGAAACTGGCTGAACAGAAACAAGAAAATTCTGGATATTGCCTTTCCAACTTCTGAATCCCCCACTGTTCCCCATTTTTAATCAAAATTATTAAAGAGAAGCTGCTTGATGCTTTCAAACACTACTAAGACAAATAGCTGGCATCATCCTAGATGATGAAGCCTGTTAGTTCAATGGCTCACAGCAATGTAATTAGATTCACTTGAGTACTGATGGAATAACTGGAAAACCATAGGCAAGGCTGCCCAAGGTGGGAAGAAATGAATATTGAACATAATGTTCCAGTACAGAAGGCTCTGCTCAACATTCATACATAGCTGCATCATACCATAAAATCATTGATGAATTACAAAAACATACCCCCACCCCATCCCCAGACTTGCTCCCGATAAAACTTTATGGAGCTCAAAAAATTGCACACTCTAACTTAATAAAAATAGTTTTATTGGACCCATGCTTTCTAGGTGGCCAGTTACACATTGTGTTAACACTACAATAGTCAAACTGAACAAGAAGGGTGAATACCATTCTTGTTGATCATGTGTATAATTTGCATGAATGATTCTAATTCAGAGCTAAGTAGTTTCAGCTCTTAAATGGATTTATTTAAAGAAGTTCCTGGCCTTCCTGTATGCTTGTTTAATTGTTTCTAGTTCAGCTTCCAGGAAAGAAGCTTGTCATCAGGATTAAATTCCTTCAAAGTGTTAAGTTGTACCAGATCTGACACATCCTGTGGAATGACACAAGTATGTACCAACTTGTACCAGCTGTAGCACTGCTGATTTTGTTCATCTAGATAACATTAATTTCACTCTGAAGATGCCCAAAGAGAGTAGATTTCTTCCACTGTTGCTGTCTATTAAATGACATTCATAATCTTCATGATAATAATAACAATAGCAGTTAATAGAATAGAATAGAATTCTTTATTGGCCAAGTGTGGTTGGACACACAAGGAATTTATCTTGGTGCAAATGCTCTCAGTGTACATAAAAGAAAAGATACATTCATCAAGAGTCAAGAATCATCAGGTACAACACTTAATAATAGTCATAAGGTACAATAAGCAATCAAATCATACTAGAAAACATTCAATATAAATTGTAAGGATACAAGTGACAAAGTTACAGTCATACACTCACAAGTGGGAGGGGATGGGTGATAAGGAGTGATGAGAAGATTAATAGTAATAGTTATGCAGACTTTGTAAATAGTTGGACAGTGTTGAGGGAATTATTTGTTTAGCAGAATGATGGCGTTCAGAAAAAAACTGTCCTTGTGTCTAGTTGTTCTGGTGTGCAGTGCTCTGTAATGTCATTTTGAGGGTAGGAGTTGAAACACTTTATGTCCAGGATGTGGACTGTAAATATTTTCACAGCCCTCTTTTTGACTCATGCAGTATACAGGTCCTCTATTGAAAGCAAGTTGCTAGCAATTGTTTTTTCTGCAGTCCTAATTACTCTCTGGATTCTGTGTCTGTCATGTTGGGTTGCAGAACCAAACCAGACAGTTATAAAGGTGCAGATGACAGATTCAATAATTCCTCTGTAGAATTGTATCAGCAACTCTGTGGGCAATTTGAGTTTTCTGAGTTGGTGCAGAAAGAACATTCTTTGTTATGCTTTTTTGATGATGTTTTTGATGTTAGGTGTCCATTTTAGGTCTTGTGATAAGAAATTTGAAGGTGTCTACTGTTGATACTGTGTTGTCTAGTATTGTAAGAGGTAGCAATATGGGAAGGAACAGTGTGGCATCTGGGTATTGTACACATTGATTCAAATAACAATAATAATGTTAATAATGTTTGTTACACTAGTCAAACTTACGTAATCCTAGTGCTAATACACATATTCGTATTAAGATAGGTATTCAGTGTTTCAATGTGCCATTCTAATGCCAATCACAATGTTATTTAAGCATAAATAGTAATGCTATCTTTCAACCTCTAATCTTTCCATCTAGTTGTTGGTTTTATTCTATTATATAAAAATATGTATATTAATATTCCATCTATTTCTTATTTCTACCTTTACTCTAGCTTTTAATCAGGCCACCATTACTAATCCTAGTGTTATTACACGTTTGTATTGAGATATAATCCTTCATTATTTAGTTGTTCAGTGTTTCAGTGCGCCATTCTAATGTCAATCACCATATTATTTAAACATACATAATAATACCACCTTACTTTATAGCAGTCTCTGGGCTGTTTACAATGTTGAAGCAATATTTGCATATTGTCCCGAACAATCAGGGTGCTCATTTTATGGTGGTGATGGAAGGTGAGTGAACCTTGTGCCCCATCAGGATCGAACTCCAGGTTGTGAGCAGAGTTTGCCTGCAATACTCCACTCTAACCACTGTGCCACCAAGGCTCCCCATCATAATGATTACCCATAAACACTTTCATTTCCATAAATTTTTCTAAAAAATTTTAAAAAATAATTTAAATTGGTAATTAATCAAGACTCTGAATGGTAAACCTTCTAGCTATATTTATGTAATTTATGACAAAAATGTTTCCTTTGGTCTACCTTGTACTCAAGTATTTTATTTCTTTGGATGACCTCCATTAAAAGGATGACCTTTTAATATTAATAAGGAATGTAACGGATATTATCCAGAATGTGGAAAAGCACAAATCTGATTATTTTGCTGCCAGGGGATAGTGGGAAGGAAGCCAGTGAGAAAGATTTCCAACTAATAGTACATCTTCCTCTGGGGGGAAAAATGATGGTGGTAACAGACCAGCATTACAGTTACTGTCTGAACTGCATCGGCAGGAGATAGCTGAGAAATTTTTCTTTTTAAACTGTTTTCTTCCATTTTATAATTCCTAAACATACAGTTTAGCCTGCTTACAGCATTTAACAAAACATTCTTCCTGAAATGGCCATATGGCTACACAGCTTTACGTGGTCTCCTGGCCAATTCAAGAAATGGTAAAACTGAAACCTGCAAATTTTTTTGAGGTACCTGGTTCTAATCCAGGTGCTTTTAAAATGTGTCTTCTAAAAAAAACATAAAAGGAAGCATTCTACTACTTTAGAAGTTTATAAAATATTCACGATCTCTTCCAAGTCTAATCTGAGAAATTTGACAGAGACTTTTATTTGAAAACAGCCTGAAAGTCTACCAGATGCGAAATCTATCCCTAGAGCTGGGCTTTAAAATGGATTGAATTTACTCTATTAAGCCAGGATAGATCAGAGAGCAAAAAAAAGAAAAGAAACTTAACCATGTCCATTCTCTTCATACCAAGAGGAAAAACTGCAGCACTATCTTCTCAATATATTTAGTTTCATTTCTCCAATAAATGAAGAATTTTTCTTAATCACCCACATACATCCAGTGGCTAATTGGAAATCTGTTGCAACTGAAATGCTAAATTATAATCTTCATTAATGATTTAGATAAGGGAATAGAAGGGGAACTTATCAAATTTGCAGATGATACTAAGCTGGCAGGAATAGCTAACAGACTAGTGAAGAGAAGGACCAGGGGAGACATGATAGCAATGTTTGAATATTTGAGGGGCTGCCATAGAGAGGAAGGGGTCAAGCTATTTTCCAAGGCATCTGAAAGCTACACAAGGAATAATGGATGGAAACTGAACAAAGAGAGATTCACCCTGACAATCAGGATAAATTTTCTGACAGTGAGAACAATCAACCAATGGAACAGAAGTTGCCTTCAGAAATTGTGGAAGCTTCATCACTGGAGGCTTTCAAGAAGAATTTGGATTGCCATTTGTCAGAAATGGTGTAGCATCTCCTATTTGGATGGGGGGGTTGGACTAGATGACCTCCAAGATCCCTTCCAACTCTGTTCATCTGTATCTGTATCTGAATAACAGAATAACAGAGTTGGAAGGGATCTTGGAGGTCTTCTACTTCAACTCCCTTTTGAAGCAGGAAACCCTATACCATTTCCCTATACCACTCAGGCCAGTGGTTGTCCAATCTCTCTCTTAGACATCTCCAGTGTTGGAGCAATCTGTAGTTTGAAGATTATTCACCACCTAGAGCCACTTGCTGAGATGGAAAACCACATACATTGACTGAATAAATAAATAGATTGAAGATAATTTTACTGTATTATCTAACCCACCACAGATTTTCATCAATTTGAAATTCTTTGAGACCTTCAAAAGAGATTGGACTCCCATCTGTCAGAAATGGTGTAGAGTCTTCCACTTGGGCAGGCAGTTGGATTAGATGACCTACAAGGTCTCTTCCAACTCTGTTATAATCTTCTTCAGGGATTTATCTTTTTTTTTTCATTCTAAATACTGACAAATAAGACCTCTGCTGTTGTGGCTTGATATAATGAGCTCACAGAATTAAAAAAAATAACTAGAAGCTCATAAAAAACAAATGTACACAATCAATGGGAATCTTCCCAAATGATGATGCTCGGATTGATCCAGAATAATTTAGTTTTTGACCTTTTGTATCCTACTCCGAGATCACCTTTTACTGACACCATTAGCCAGAGACAAACTGTAGTTTGATGCTACCCTTTTAGCAACTAGCATGCTATTGATTTAGCTCCAAGAGCGAAGTAGTTAGCATCAAATTGTTTATGTCATCAAAGTCTTGTTTTTTTAATGAACTTCAGGCAGTAATGAGATTGCCAGCCTGGACATTTTTGTTTCGCATTTAATGCCACAAAGTGTAGGATCAATGTGCACAACAGAATGCAAACCCAACCAAAACAGCTTGTTAAGTATTATGGCTTCCTTCATTTTTGCCGAATGTGGTTTGACAATACTTCTCCATATTTAATTTTCTATCACAGTATCAGGTGCGTACAAGGTTATTTATTTATTTATTTATTTATTTATTTATTTATTTATTTATTTTATATTGCCGCCTATTTGTCCATGGCGACTCGAGGCAGCTTATACAATGTAAAACCATATTTAAAACAAAAAATTAAAATAAAAAAAACCAATGAATACTAACAAAAAGAATCCAATAAATTAATAAAGTACAATAGAACAAAATCGGGGAGGGGGGAATCACCTCCACCCCGATGACAGCAAATCACACTAGCCATTTGATGGGCTCCCTCCTGTTCTGGGTTCCCTAGGCCCACCGGCAGAACCAGGTTTTCAGTGCCATCCGGAAGAGAACTAGAGTGGGGGCCATTCTAATCTCTGGGGGAATGATATTCCAGAGAGAGGCAGCCACCACAAAGAAGGCTCTTCCACCAGGTGTATCTCCCTCAGGAATGGGACTTGCAGCATTCCCTGCCTACCTGCTCTAATGGGTTGGAGAGATGTGACCAGAAATCTACTGAAGTTACCAGAAATCTACTGAAATGAGGCCCAGTTACCATACTGGACAGGTTTCCAATGGGTCTTCATTTTGATACTGGCTTGGAACTGAAAAAATAAGGCTGTTGACCAGCACAAGGGAAGTGGATAGAAAACTAGATGCCATAAACCAGGAGTGTTGAACTCACATCATCACAGTGGTGTCACATGACGTATTGAGACTTTTTCCCCCTTCGCTAAACTGGGCAGGGTCACGACCAGCATGTGTCGTATCCGGCCTGGAGGCGCGAGTTTGACAACCCTGCCATAAACTGTCCAGTTGGCAGTACATTTTATTTTTAAATGGACCATGTTGAAAGCACTTTGAAAATTATGCTTGAAGCTATTTGGATTGGAACGACTTTTGAGGAAGAAAAGGCTGATGACAAAGCCACCATTATGTTGAAAACCATTTCCATTACATTGCAGTTAATACGATCCAGAAGGAGCTGGAACTAATTTTAGGTTTGAGGGGTCCTTGGTGCTTTCTGAATTTGGTTGTTTTTCAAATGTTTCCTTACCCAAACACGTAATATCATCCCTGCTGAGTGCTGAACATGGATGATGATACCTAGTTTGGGTGAGGAAACATTTCCAAGAAAACAATCAAGCTCAAAGAGCACTAAGGACCCCTCATTTCAACCATGAGTTACAAATAACAGAATAACAGAGTTGGAAGGGACCTTGGAGGTCTTCTAGTCCAACCCCCTGCTCAGGTAGGAAGCATATACTATTTCAGACAAATGGTTGCCCAATCTCTTCTTAAAAACCTCCAGTACGAAAACCTCTGAGGCAAGTTGTTCCAATATTTAATTGTTCTGTCAGGAAATTTCTCCTTAGTTCTAGGGTGGCTTCTCTCCTTGACCAGTTTCCATCCATTGTTTCTTGTCCTGCCTTCAAGTGCTTTGGAGAATAGATTGACGCTCTCTTCTTTGTGACAACACTGTTGTCTTGTCACTCCTAGTCCTTCTTTTCATTAAACTAGACACATGGGTGGGATTCAATTTTTTTAACAACTGGTTCTGTGGGTGTGGCTTAGTTGGTGGGCGTGTCTTGGTGGTCATGTGACTGGGTGGACATGGATTGGTGATCATGTTATTGGCTGGGTGTGGCCAACTCAATATCACTCACATCGAGGCACGCATCTCCTCGCCTCTCATGACTGTGGGGATGCTGCAACAGTCCTAAGTGTGAAAAATGGTCATGTCACCTTTTTCAGTGCCATTGTAACTTTGAATGGTCACTCCACACAAGCAAAGTACCAGCAAAGGAGGGGGGAAATACTCCAGAGAAGTTCCAGAGACAGGAAGTCTAGTCCTGCCAAGAATGTAATAAGGGTTAATGGAGAGGCAGTTTCTGTAAGCAACACCAGAATGTTTCCTTCCAGCCTTCCTTACAGGATTAGGCCAATAATTTCTTCTAACAACCAGTTCTCCGAACTGCTTAGAATGTTAACAACCGGTTCTAGCGAATAGATGCAAACTGGTAGAATCCCACCCTTGATAAGACATAACCAATTCCACCATACCCAATTATAGGTTTTAGCCTCCAATCCTTTCATCATCTTTGTTGCTCTTCTCTGCACTCTGTCTAAAGTCTCAACATCTTCTTTACATTATGGCGACCAAAACTGGATGCAGTATTCCATGTGTGCTTAGAATTGCATCGGCCTTTTTAGCAGGCACACTTACATATTAAAGTGATTGTCCACTAGGACTCCAAGATCCCTCTCACAATTGCTACTATTGAATGAGGTACCACCTATATTATACCTGTGCATTTGGTTTTTCTTGCCTAGATGTAGAACCTTACTGTATTCTCCTTTATTGGAATGTTTATTGGAACTTTATATTGATATATTTCTATATGGCAAATACATTGTTGTCTTCAAAAGATCAAGAATGCTTAGTGACTGGAATAAGGTGGAGTTCACTCAGATTAACTCCCTATTTCTCCGCTGCTGTGTACTGTGTTTGCCCTGACCTTCCAACCTTCACTATGATGAAGATTTGATGGTACTCTCCGAAATAGGGTAGAAAAATGAGCCCACTATCTCATATTTGTCCACCTGCCTCTGGGTTTTTCTCATCAATTGTCTAATTTAGTTGTAAAATGACAATGCAGGAAAAAAAAAAACCTATGGTTATCAAGCTTTGGAATGGGCCATATAAAACAATTGCTTAGCCTTCCCTTCAAATCCAGCTATAAATTATGATTGGACACTGAGTTTGATATTTTTCCCACTCTTTTCTTCCATTCTTGTTCTATTTTTCATAACCTCACAGAATGATATACAGCCCTCGATTGCTGAGAGCTCTAACAGGCATCAAGAGCAACAGAGAATGACAAATTGAAGTTGTCTGTGCCAAAACACTTGAGTTGTGACAAGTCAAATAAACATTAGGAAGCTTTCCAAGAAGTAAGAAATCAGCAGAAATGGTTTTTCTCTTATAAAAAAAAAGAAAGAAAAGGAAAGATAAACTTTCTGTGCCAGAAATGCCTCAACTCATTTTCTTCCACACGCTTCAAAATATTTCATTCCAGTGTAAAATCACACTCTGAGAACATTTGAGATGAGAGTACAATGCAGTGGACCTCAAGTTCACACATCTTAAAATTGTCAAGGTTGAGAAATATTGGTTTTTCTGGTTTTTCTTTGAAGACATTTCACTTCTCATCCAAGAAGCTTCTTCAGCTCTGACTGGATGGTGGGGAATGGAAGGATTTATACTCCTTGCAGACAGCTGGTCATTTGCATTCTTTTAGGGAGTTGTTGAGGCCACTTGGATATTTATCTGTGTTCTCAGGATTGATTAATTTATTTATTTGTCAAAAACATACACTATAACAGAAACAAGAATAAACATAAGTTTAAATACAAGAAATAGGAACTAATAATTGGAGACAATAGGACAGGGACGGTAGGCACTATTGTGCACTTATGCACGCCCCTTATTTATTTATCTGTGTCTTCACCATGATCTGGATTATTGAGAATCTCCATAGACATAGGAGAGTAATATTGAAAAATTGGGATTTTAGCTCCTTGAACAAAGTCAGTTTTAAGAAAAACTTATAGGTAAATTATTTCATGGTTTAATTTTGCTTGATTAACTCTGAGTTTGATAAGCAGTGGCAATTATAGACACTCACAATACCTTTCCAAAAAATTGCTGATAATTATAATTGAAAAAAATGATGGCTTCAGAAAAAAAATCCTGCTGCCTGTTTCCTGTACTCTGCCTTTTAATGGGAAGATGATAAACATTGTCTTCAGATCTACTTAAAACTTGATTACCCAGTAAGTAAATCATACAGTTTCCAGGAATGTATGCAGCATTATTGAGGATTTTTTTCTGTTTGATCTGCATCCCAAATGGTTTAATACAAAACTCTTATTCAAATATCCAAAAATTAGGAATGAGAACATGGTAATAGGCTTGATTTGGGGATTTAAAATTATTAATAAATCTTTCCAAATGAAAAAAATGGCAGCTAGACAGGAATTCATTATTGATCTGTTATTTGAAAGAGGAAATCAACTCCTAGGCTTTAAAACAAATTTTTGGGTGGGTGGATTTTGCAATAGCCAATGTGAGCATGGATATATATGGCTATTTTATACAGAAAATTAAAATAACATAGTTTACAGATGATAGGTGAAAAAAACCTTGTGATCTTTGCAACTGTTGTGTCCGGAAAGAAGCTCCGAGGCGGTGTCTGTCATTCAAAACTGTTTATTGAACATCGCGAACCGAACAA
>BHEV01003960.1:0-21461 GCA_004319985.1 Emydocephalus ijimae
GCACGATGTAAATAAAGAGTTGAAGTTCACTGTTCCAAGCTGTCTCCAGTTATTATGACTCATGCGCAGTACTTAACACTTCTAACATAGTATCTCTCCAAACTAGTTAATTTTGCGATTTCTTCTTTTCAAATGTCTTTTATTGCCAAAACTGGCATTACAGTTTTATTTCTGCCAGAGCTGAAACTTAAGATAACATTAAAGGCAGAAGTTCCTCTGAGCAGACTTTTTCACCATTTTCTTTTAGGAACCTGGTACAGGAGCCAGAAAGCAAGACTGATGATTATCTATCCATCTATCTATCCACCCAATTCCCTCATGTAGTATTACCAGGAGAAGAAAACAAACGGACGCGAAAACTCTTAACGCTGGATTCTACGCACATCCACAATCTTTTTCTTTCTCCCACTCGTTACTTACTGTCAAAAGCCTAGCTTATATTCTTTACCCTAAATATCTAGTGAATGACAGGATGGAGGCATCCACAATCTTGCTTGACAGCAGTAATCAATAGGTAGTGAAATCCTCACCAAGCCTTTCCTCCTCCTTCTGGCTACAAAGGCAAATGAAACTTCAGCTGTAAAAGTGAAATACTGATTGGAAAGGAAGAACAAGCAGCGGCCTGTCAAAATGCAGGCTTTCCAAGTTTCATATATTTGCCTGTGCAATTCTATATGCTTTAAACTAGAAAGATGCTGCAAGCCGAATAAACTGAACATACATCTCACTGAACCTTTATCCTCCAAGGAGACTAGTTATCTGGTTCCATATACTCTTACGAACTGCTGGTGGGCAGCATGATTTCAATAGAATTTTCCACCCATAGTTGAACAACTAAGAAATTGAGGCATACAGAAATAAAATCAGGCATCTTCTTCATGATGACTCCCTGTTACTCATCAAGATAGAAAATTGTTTGATTTTCATAACTTTTAGAGTAAGAAAAATAGAGATGGGTAATATTTCACATAAATTTTATTTCCCAACTGAAGTCAATTAACAGATAGAACACCATGCATTTATAGCTACAAACACTTATGTTGTCCTACCCTGTGCAAAAAAAAAATCACCTTTTTATTGTTAGGTTACAACCTGGAGAGTCACCGCTTTATCTCATTAATCTCCTCAAAAGGATGGCAGAAATGGCAGCCACCTTTGCTTCTGCCTCTGTGGTTTGGCAAGAACTGTTTGATCA
Organism: Emydocephalus ijimae; assembly: GCA_004319985.1. NCBI lineage: Eukaryota > Metazoa > Chordata > Lepidosauria > Squamata > Elapidae > Emydocephalus > Emydocephalus ijimae. The sequence continues at coordinate 1,196 of BHEV01003960.1, forward strand.
AGTTAGAGAGAGGAGGGCAATGACAAGGACAAGGGTGAAACAGGAGAGACCACAAGGGAGTGGTTGCATCTTCAGCCACAGCTGTGCAGCCATTAAAATTCCAATTCAGCTAATGCCCATTCAGGTTGAAGCTTGGCTGCTCTGCAAAATGGTGACCCACTACGAAGCTGGACTTACTATCACTTTTTATAAAATAGACTCATGAAACTTTCTTTACCATGGGAAAAAAATCTTCAGTAGATGTCAGTTTCTGCAATAGATAGGTTTTCTACACAAAACTTGTACAGGTTTCCCCCCCCCCTTTGAAAAAAAATTCATAAGAATTTAAATTGCAAATATATCAATTAACAGCAATTCGGTACAACAGGAAAAAACAAAGAAGATCCCACAGTCCCTGGCACAGGTTACTTTCCAGCACACCAAATGTAATACAATTCTTTTGAAATGTATTAATTTGAAATAATAGTGTTTCACATGAAGTGGGCTTTGTAGAATAAAGTGAGAATTAATAGCATATTATGCAATAACAACAGTGAATGCTTGCATCATTCCATTCAGTTTACTTTACAAACTTCAACTAATGTATCCATATAGTGTCCTAAGAAGATAAGTTTCTAAGGAGGAAAAAAAAGCCCAAGCAAATCTAAGATGCATTGGATATGCTCCAAGGGCTCACTTACAAACCAGACAACCAAAAGATATGCAATGTTAGCAGCAAATCTGGGAGCACAATTTGTCCAGCAGAGCAACTGTTCAGGAACACTTATTTCTTGGTGAAAGCAAAGATACATAACAGGCATAAAGCAAAGACTGAATCACTGCCAAATACCTCATTTAAAGTGCCAGGGTTGGCACAAGAGCTAGACAGAGTGACAACAGCAGGACCTCACAAAGATCAGAGAAATACTGTGTAGGATATGAGGGAAGTGAATGATAGATACAGGAGAAAAAAGCCCATACTGAAACTGATGTGAGCGGTCATAAGCTTGAATTTCCTCATTATATACCTGGGGGGAGGGGGGGGAAGAGAATCCAACCTCTACATACCACTCAAAGAAGACAATCAAGAAGCCAAAAAGGAAATAAAAAGACCTAAACACCTCCTCATCAGCAAACAACACCCAGATAAGCAGAGATTAATAGTAGAATAACAATCAAGAACAAACAATGTCCCAATCGAGAAACTCACCAACTCAGACAAACAAGCTAATAGTAAACAACTGCCCACTCAAAGAACTACCGAGTCCACTCCAACCAACACTGACAGAACAAGCCACAAATGAGAGCAAATCATACTTCCTTACTAGCACTGATAATGTTACTTAGTTTGCTGTTGAAACATCTGCAAGAAAACAAACTCACACAGCACTAAGGACCCCACAGAAAAAATAATTTTTCCACACTGAGGAATAGGAAACATTCCAAGTTCAAGTACTAAGTAATGGCTCCCTTTTCAACAAGGGGGTTGTTCCCTGATCCAAGATGAAAAATACTGACTCAGAATGTATCTGAAGCAAACCAAGATACATTGGTCCTATGAAAAAGCATCATAAACTAGATTCTTCCAAATAGTCAATTGATTCTTTTTTGAGAACTGAAAGTAGGGTAGATTGTTTGGTGGAAATCAAACAGGATATTTTTGCCTGCAGCTTTTTCACTGGATTCTACAGCAGGCTGCCCTTGAAGAGTATCCAAAAACTTGAGCTGGTGCAAAATGCAGTGGCACTGGCAGTTATGTGTGCCCCTTGTAGAACACACAGTACACATCTACTTTGCAAACTGTATTGCTTACCTGTTTGTTTCCAGGTCTGATCCAAGGTTTTGATTAAAGGTTTTAACCTTTAAAGCTCTATATGGGACCAGGTTATTTGGCCTTTCCCCAATTGCATCTTCCTGTCCAACCAGATCTTGGTGAGAAGACATGCTGGTTGTGGGCCTTCTCAGCTATGGCACCCACATTGTGGAACATCCACCCCTCTTAGGTTAGGCTGAGACCTTTCCTCCTGGCTTTCCAAAGGTCCCTCAAGATTTAGTTGTACTATCATGCTGGGAACCCCAAAGAACTGTTGAACTAGTGAGATGGCTCTGTTTTTGTTGTTATTGTTGTTAAGCTCATTATCTTTTCAGTTGCATTTTATAGTTTTAAATATTTTTAATAGTAATGATAATCATTGTTATTTGTGAATTATTGCTTTATAATTTTGTAATAAGCTGCTAGATTTGTGAAATGGGTATCTATATATAAATTTGAAATATAATTAAATAAATTGCCCAACTAAGTAACATCAACAGTGCTGGAGAGTGTGGGGTTTGCACCCTATTTATATAAAGAAATTTGTTCACCCAGTGTTGGCAGGAATAAGGTTTTCTATTTGATATTTCCTTGATAGGGTATTGTTTTCTCTTTGATTGTTTGCATGGTGTTAATCCCCACTTATCTTGTTGGATGATGGAGAGAACCTGTTCTGTTGGGCTTTTTTTATTTGTTTGTTTCCTTCTTAGCTTTTTTAGTTGTCTCTTTTTAATTAGGTGTAAATATAGCTTATTTTTATATGAGACACATATAAACAGGCAGCAAGCCCCACACTCACTTGGCTCATATGATATTACCCAGTTGTGTAATTAAACATCTGCAAGCAACAAAACAAGCTCAGAGATCACCAAGGACTTGACAGTTCAAATCTGAGCTATAGATTTCTTTGTTTCTTTATCATATTTAGAAACCACAATCTCCCTCATACAGCAGCTTCATGTACTCTCTTTTATTGGAGTTTAAAAAATTATTCCCGAGTTCTTGCACACTTGCTACATCCAACAACATTGAACAGAAATGTATCAAATGAATCAAAACATCATTGGCAAAGACACAGCATATCTCTGTTAAGTGCAAAGTTAAGACAAACTCTGAAATATAAACTACTAACTTTAACTACTAAAAGCAAGGGATCGAATTATTTTATGAGTTTCTGTCTTTTAACAGCTTGTAAAATAGATTTAATGAAAAAATAAAAATATTCACAATTAGCAGTCCCATGAGGTATATTTTTCAGGTTGCTAGTAATTTTACAAATATGGAAGTAAAACCATAAGGGAATTTCCAGGTGGTTTGCAGTTTTGAAACATATAGGTGACAGAAGCTACTGTCAAAAAGTCTCACTTTTATGTTCTCTTCTCACTTTTATCATAACCCATCATCCATTTCATGTGTGCTTCTCATTCTCAATGGCCATTAAAAAGTTTAATTTTCAAATAATAAACTCATTTAACTGATCTAATAATTTACCATCATTATAACTGCTTCCACTTTCTCAATTGACTGAACATTGACAATGGACAACATGCTTCCAAATGTACAATACAGAATATTTGCTTTGTTTCTGGTGCCCATGTAAATATTTCAAAATAAAGAAGTTCGAACAACAACAACAACAATAATAATAGAATGTACATTCTTTTCTTAAAAACCCTTTAAAGATCATTTGGAAATAGAGAAAAAAAATATTTAGCTTTGATAATTTTGTAGAAACAAGGTAAATACCTGATTTGAAGCTGGTGCCAAGGAATTCTTTAATCTGCTGGATTCAAATAATCTGGAAAAGAAAAAGCAAATGTAAGTTTATTTGATCACATCTTAGAAAGTATGTCTATCAGATTTGCTCTAAGATCCAGCAGAAAAGCTGAACATTCCTCTGTGACCAATGAAAAACAGTAGGATGTCCAAGTTGTCAAACTCTAACAGTGAGTCCTCCTCCTGCCAAGCAGGTTAAGAAACTTCAACTTTGAAAAAAAAAAAAAGAATGGAAACAACAGAGGAACAATAATAAATGACATTATCTGTGTTTGTGGCCTTATCAGAATGGTGGAACTTTTTAATCCTAGACAAGAATCGTTTGAAAATAAGCTACCACAATAAATGACTATTGTTTGACTAATTTCCCAAGAAGAGATTGCTGGTAAATTATTAGATCAGACATTTGCTAGCCTTGTTTTATTTAATGTTTTCCAAAGAAATGATTTGTTTTTTAAATTAACTATTTGATTTTATTACTTCATCTCTTTTCCACTTACTGTTAGCTTAGTTAAAAAATGTTGAAATAAACTGTTCTACTTTTTAAAAGCTCCGGTACAGAAATCTAATCTGAAGTGGGATGAACTTTCTAAATGTTCCTGGAAGGTATGAGTCAAGTCTTTGAGACAGATCAAGTTAGGAAACCAGCTGGATGTAGCAGAAAAATAGTGAGGTACTTAGAGGAGACACATAATCCCCAACCCAAGAGGACTTCTTAAACCTTGTAGCAGCTCCAATCTTAGGTAAATAACATTTGATTAAATCAGAAAAGACATTTCCTGAAGGTAGTAGGGGGATTATTTTAGAGTGCAAAAATCTTACATATTTCCATTTGTTCATGCAGATTTTTTTAAAAGCTGCTCATTGGTAAAATTGAAGTATAAATAAAAAGACGCCAAAGCTAATTTACTGTGTGTTCTTATTGGGAAACACGAGTCTTAACATTTCAGTAAAATATTGCATTTTGCCATTGGAGATGGTTACGACCAAAGCATAATACAATCCCAAACTGTAATCATAATTGGAGGCTAGGAAGTGATCAATATCCTCCATATAGGACAATATACAGATAAGAAACTCCGGAAGGTAAAATGAACGTAATACTGCAAATGTCAGTAATAAATTAATATTGAACCATTCTTGAAGGTAAACAAAGCATTAAGGGAAATTGAGTTTCAAATGTCTCCAAGTAAAACACCATAGATTTTGATCCTGCTTCCCTGCAAGATTAGCGCACTGAGCTAAATTTAAATGTACAGAAACAAATGTCCACACCAGTGGTGGGATTCAAATTATTTTACTACTGGTTCTGTGGGCGTGGTTTGGTGGGCATGGTGTGGCTTGGTGGGAGTGGCTTGGTGGGCATGGCAGGGGAAGGATACTGCAAAATCTCCATTCCCACCCCACTCCTGGGGGGGAAGGTTCCTGCAAAATCCCATTCCCTCCCCACCCCACTAACCTGCTTTCCAGCAATGTTCTCCTGTGCAGGGCAACCCAGCAGCTTTAGTACAGAACAGTTGAGTTAAGCCACGCCCAGGCTCCTTGTTGCCTCCTTGCTCACACAGCAAATACTGTTTCACTTTCCAAACACACTGACAGGACGCTAGCCAATGGATGCTGGTACGCAGAGTCAGAATTCCCCCGCCTTATTTTCCTCCCCCAAAACTAAGCCCGACCACATAGTTTCAAAGCAAAGCATTGGTATTGAACTAGTACTATATATACACAGTATGTGTATGTATATGTATGTGTGTGTGTGTATCAGTGGTGGGATTCAATTTTTTTTACTACCAGTTCTGTGGGCATGGCATGGTGGGCATGGCATGGCTTAGTGGACATCCCATTCCCTCCTCACCCCACTAACCTGCTTTCCAGCTCCGTTCTCCTGTGCAGGGCAACAAAAGAAGACTCAGCCAATCAGCTGGGACTCAGGAGACAGAAAATAGATGGGGGCAGGGCCAGTCAGAGGTGGTGTTTGCTGGTTCTCCAAACTACTCAATACTTTTGCTATGGGTTCTCCAGAACTGGTCAGAACCTGCTGAATAGCACCTCTAGTCCACACATTTACATGAAAGGGTTCATCAAAGTTAAAATACCATCCTCTTCACAGTACCATCATAATACATATGTACAATTTTATTTCAATTTCTCTTTGAGATTCACATAAACAAACACAATCTTGCTCTCCAATTTTTTGGGGATGTGATAAGGGGGAGGGGGGCAATGTTTGCATGCTGTAACAAAAACAAGAAAAATAAAAAACAAGAAAAATAAAAAGTGTGTAGTACTTTAATGATAATCAAATATATTAGTGCCATGAATTATTATGAATTACGTCTATAGGAATTGAGAAAACTATGATAAATGTGGGGGTTTTGTTGAACCTAATGCCAGCTATGAAGCACTCACAAACATCCAATTGAAAGGTCTCATGGATGATTTTGAGCATCATCGGTACAGTTTCACCAAATCCAATAATTAACTAGGATGGTTACATTCCTCATAACTAAGCTAGGGCCTGCAATGAATTGAAAGAGCATCTGATATTCCAGTTGCCTGTGCCTAAAGTATAGTTAGGAGATACAGCAACCTTCAAAGTATGCCTCTGGCTCAGAAGATTGGTGTATGAAATTGGATCCTATTCCTCCAGCCATGTTTAACCCCATCTTCTTCTAGTGCTTTCATACCAGCTGAGTGCAGATATGAAGGCAATGACCAAGTAGAATATCAATTGTCCCTGATGGTGATCTGGAAGGTTTATGTCCCTCCCATTCAAGTACTTATCAGTATAATCCCTGAGGAAATTAGCAGAGATTAAAGCAGCAACCACATTTTATGACAATATCCAGGGAGCACCATGAAGTCCAGAAAAGTTTCAGAAGACATCATCTTGGAATTACAAGTAGTCCTCAATTTATGACTATAATTGAGTCCAAAATTTCTGTTGCTAAGTGGGACATTTGTTAAGTGCTCCATTTTACAACCTTTCTTGCCACAATTATTAAATGAATCACTGCAGTTATTCAGTGTTGTTAAGTAATCTGGCTTTCCCATTGAATGTGATTGTCCGAAAGTCATAAAATAGGATGATATGACCCTGGGACAGTGCAACTATCATAAATATGAATTGGTTGTCAAGAGTCTACATTTTGATCACATGACCATGGGGATGCTACAACACTCATGAGTGTGAAAAATGGTCATAAAATGGTCACTTTTTCCAGTGCCGTTGTAACTTGAAAAGGTCACTAACTGTTGGAAGTAGAGGACTACCTGCATTTTGTAGCCTTCTCAATGTTCTACAGCAGAAGTGTCAAATTTGTGGCCTGTGGGCCAGATGCGTCATGCACTGTCCACCCCCACCCCCGGTATAGCGAAGGGGAGGGGAAAATCGTGTCACATCATGCGATGACATCACCCCATGAGTTTGACCCTCTTGATCTACAATATACTCAAGCTTCCATTAAATTTCATCCCACTTCTGCTAACACTTATCTTAGGAATAATTTAAAAATGGATTAAAATATATTATGCACACAATAGTTACCTTTTTTAATAAATATTTTTTTCTAAAAATTAAGTGTTTGTAATAAACTATCGTGTTTCTCACAAAATAAGGCCAAGCCTTATTTTTTTTTGACCCCCCCCCCACAAAAATGGCTAGGTCATCTTTTCGGGGGTGACTTAATTGCCCCCTTGCATCCTCAGGTGGGTGAGCAGCGACGGCTTGGATGTTGACCTCGGTGTTGGTGGGGCACTTCGTATTGGGAAACCTTCCGCCACCATTGCTTTCCCTTCTCCCCGTGCTGCCATGGCATTTAGAGCAACACTGCAGTGTTTGCCGCAGCCCCACGCGGCCAGCCAGGGCTCCTCCCTGCAACCGGAGCCCAGTGGAGACACTCGGCTTCAGGCACTCCTGTAGCTGCCTTCCCTTCACTTTCAAAGGCAAAGCCAATTCTTTTAAAATTCTTTTAAAAACGACGCCCTACTACCGGTATGACAAAGCCTCCCCTGCCCGAGAGGGCAGCCCAACCCCACGTGGGGAGGCGAATCTCTTGGGGCCGCAGTGCAGGATCGGCCCACCCCAGGAGAAGCGCCCAGCCACCATCCCTGCCTGGTGCCGGGCAGAGCGTGAAGACCTTCGCCTGGGGTGCCCAGCACAGCTGACAGGCAGGCCCTCCTGCCCGGTGGTAGAGCTCTCAAGGCAGTGAGCGCCTCCCCACCAGACCCTCCGCTTATCCTGCCAGGGCCGCGCCAGAGCCGTGCGGGCTGGGCAGAGCCAGGAAAGCAAGCCGCGGGTGCGCACCCGCCTACCAAGCAAAAGAGCCAGGCCGACCCGAGCTTGGCTTCATTCCCAAGTCCCTCCAGCCCAATCCCGAAGGGGATACTGGGAGAGGCCACCTGAGGCAGTGATAGCACCCACCCATCTGTGGACAGGGAGGCAAGGTGACAGCCTGAGCCACGTCCTCCTCCGAGCTGAGCCCCGCCGAGTGAGCACCTCTGCCTGATGCCCGTTTGGAGCTGCTGCTGCATTTGGAGATGCGTGGGGATGGGGACGGTCTGGGCAAGGGGTGGAAAGGACAGGTGGCTTTGGGCTCTCTCCGTTGGACCCGCCGGCCAGGGAAGCAGCGCTGCCGTCGCCTTGCCTCCCTGTCCGCGGAAGGGTGGGCGCTATCACTGCCTTGGGCAGCCTCTCATATGAGGATGCTGTGATCACTGTTCTATTGCTTGACGATATGATTCAGATAAGTTTTAATCAAATTGTGGATATTTTAATCCTTGTTTATACATTCTGTAAACCACAGAGACACTATAATTGTAGGTTTGAAGTACGATAATTAGCTAAATAAATACACTTACTTTAATTGGATTGGCAAATTAAATCAAGGGCAAATTGGGAAAACAATTATTGTTTAATAAATAGCACAGGAGAAGCAATTTTTCCATCTCTAACCCTACCTGACATAAAAACCTTGGTCAGTGAGAAAATGGCTGAGTAGACCTTAGGTGTTAACAGATGTCTTTGTCTACCTGACAAAGGTATGGCAGTGTTAGATTTGACATTTACATTAAGAACACTGCACTCAGTTCTGACTTAAAATTGGGTAGGTATGGTTGGAAAGGAGGATATTGAGATTAGTTGTAAGATACAAAAGGAAAGCCATCATAAATTGAAGCAGATGGTAATGTGGAAGTCTGTCAACTTATTGGTTAAGAAGATATATATAAAATTCAGTATTTTTTCTGGATTGTGTGCTGTATTTTTTAATGCATCATTGACTTGAAATGTTGAGGATTATGCTTTTATTCAATGTACTCTGCCCCATTGTTATAATAGTACCTATTATTATTAAGCAACCTGGCTTGAAATATTTTCATTATTATGGCTTATTAACATTTATCCTGATGTAAAAGGGATGGATCAATTCTGAATCAACAGTGATATACTTTCCATTTTCTTGAATCAACAGTGGTATACTTTCCATTTTCTTGAGAAGGCAAGCCACTTTCCAGGTTTAGGTCTTGAAAATGCATCAATATAGTCCATTAACATTAACATGTGTTCTTGTGTAATCAAAACTGTCAGAGAAAGGTTAATCCTTTACTTGTGAAGCTTGATTGAAAACAGCACTTTTTACATTTCCACACAATCAATCAATGAGCGTTGCACTTACATCACATAAAGAATTACACACTTTCCTCTTTCTCATCATTTTCAAAGACTCATTCATTATACTCACTTTAATAAAAAAATCTTAATATAATGAGCAGCGATTGCTCAATTGAGTATCTCTGGTAAGGACATTTTTGCTATAACCTAATTATTTTATCAATTTTACAGTCTCATAACACTAAAAAGCATAAACAGTCAGAATGCTAAATCTATAGCCAAGCGGAAAATTTTTCAGCTTCACAGAATATCAGATTAATTGTATAAAGAGGACTGGAGTGTTTACATTGAAGTAATAGAATAATGAAACTATAAACCACTGCACACTTTCAGATATTAATTATTTATTTAGCATATAGAAAACTTAATGATGACAGAGGCTTGCCACTGTCCTCTAACAGAAATCATAATGGAGGGAAATAACTTCCAAGAAATTATTTTTGATGATACAAGATAGTAATTATTAGGCAAATTGGGAGAGGTTGTAGTTAAGAAGAAATCATTTTAAAAATGGATGACCAGGTTGTGATAGGAAGTGACAACTGGAATTTTTGCTATGGAAGACTTGCAGATCAGAAATCGTTTGATGCCAGGAAATGGATTGAAGATATCAGAGGCTTCTCCACAGTTGAAAGATTATTTTTTTCAAAACTGTTGCAATCCCAAATTTATATATTTTGCTGTCCCATCAGCAGTTTAGATCATAACCAGGGATGGGATTCAAATTTTTAAACAACCAGTTCTATGGCCATGGCTTGGTGGACATGTGAATGGGTGGGCGTGGCTAGTTGGTCATATGACTGGATGGGCATGGCCAATTCGACATCACTCACATTGAGGGGTGCTTCTCCTCACCTGGCCTCTCATGACCATGGGAAGACTGCAACGTTGTAAGTGTGAAAACAGTCATAAGTCACTTTTTTCAGTGCCATTGTAATTTTGAATGGTCACTAAATGAACTGCTGTACGTCAAGCATTACCTGTACAAAAATACAAAAAGCTTCTTTGCTTGCAAAAAGCTGCCCTAAATCATTAGATTAAAAATGCCTGCAAACTGGAATTAGGAGTTTCGCAAGCAGGGTGCCAGACCACCTTGAGGAATTAAAATAGTTAAAATGCAAGGATAACTATCAGCAGCCAACTCTTGCTCATAAAGTGAAACCTCTAGCAGAGAGGTCATTTAAGTTCTCCAGAAAGAACATACCCAGGAGAAACAATCCTTAGGTCCATTTGCACCACTTAAAGACACCAGCTGGTCTGACTCACATCACAAGATATCCTAAGGAAATCATCCAGATTTAAGGAAAGATCACATGCCCCCCCCCAAGAAAGGCAGTAAAAACATCAGTGCCAAGCTTGCATCCTACCTCTTGGAAGTACCCCCCAAAAGGACATTGCCGGAAACCACTAAAGCATTGAAGGAAGACCCCCTCCCCAGATAGAAAAAGAAACCATGAGGCAGGAAAAAATTCCAAACACAATACAAATAATTAAATCACAACAGTAGCTGTTGTTTGTAAAACCAATTACCAGAACTAACAAACACAGGAACTAGCCAGATTTCTCAACCCAGTTTCTTTTCAGGAACAGAGATTAACCTTTTTCCTTCCAAACAAAGCTGAATGGGGAAAATTATCCCATCAATAAACACAGGATTAAACGTCACCAAGCACATAATAAAACTTCACCAAAAACCAGTTTTAGACCAAAACCCAGAAAGGGTTTGTAAACTCACGTTGTAATATCAATCTTTCTAACCAGCCAAGAAGACTTGCTGAATGTCACGCATCTTGGTTCCTTGTCATTAAAAGCTTCTTTCTGGCATCTCTGCTTCATTATTCAATTATTTCTTCAAATTGCTCATCCTAGCTGGAAGAATTCCAACAGGGGAATATTTCCTTCCAACAGCAGTGTAAAAAGCTTAAAATAACCCTTGCTTTTTAAGAAAGTACCAGCAAAGAAAAAACACCCCGGAAGTCTAGGCATACTCCCAAGAATGTAATAAGGGTTAATGGAGAGGCAGTGTCTGTAAGCAGGGCAATAAAGATTACACTGGAAACAACACCAGAATGTTTCCTTCCTGCCTTCCTTACAGGATTAGTTCTGTAAAGTGGGGAAAAAAAAAGGAGATTTCTTCCAACAACCAGTTCTCCAAACTGCTTAGAAAGTTAACAACAGGTTCTAATGAATAGTTGAGAACCAATAGAACCCCACCCCTGATCACCATTCTGTGCTGAAAGTTCAAAGACCTGTTTGCCACCCTACCTCCCTGCTCTGCATATTTACTGGAAGGATTTTTTCCCCATTTTCTATTAACAATTGTTCGCTTTTCTGTTCAAAACTGAAACTACACCAATTTTAACTGTTGTTCATTCAACTGAGCCACGATCATAAATCACTTTGGAAGCTATTTGTTTGGATATGCAGTACACAGCTAATAACAATGATTTTGTTTAGACAGGCGACCGCTCAGCTTAATAAATCAAACCTGATTTTGGAGGCTCAATACTCGCATCTGAACCATCCAATAAAAGTCCTCAGCTTAATAGCTTTCCAAACAGCCAAATTTAGCATAACTGCAACAGCAACCCATTTCTGAACCATGCTGCCTACAACTCTTGAACATTTCACCCTTTATTTACTATCATTTCTTCTTAAATAAGGCAGCAAATATGTCCAACCAGCCTGCAATGATCATCAACTTGAATACTGCCACTAATAAATTATGGGAATTCAGGTGCTTCACATTTATATATTTAATTATGCAAAGGTATGTTTATGAATACATTTCCCATCTTTAGGGATGATTCACTATATAACATATGCTTTCAAATAGCTTGTAAAGTTCTAGGGCAGTAGTATCAAAATATACAACCCAGAAGATATTTCTACTCCAGTGCTTTATGGAGTATTTGGCTGCTTTTCGTTCTTTTGTGCCAGTAGTAAACAGGATTCTCAATGTGCAGTCACAGTAGGGCAAGTAGAAAACATGACAACAACCAGCTCAGAGCAGAAAATACAAGATAAAGTATTTGCACTAGCAAAGTTAATTGCAGTTATGGTTTAGTAGCTGTATCATGCCAAAATAGTAAATAATTTTACTTCTTGTATTTTGCACTCATTCAGAACATTTAAGAAGAAATATGCCAATTACATCATTTTTTTTTTTTAGATTATGATTTTGGGAGTTGATAATTCAAAATGTGACATTCTGCATATGCACACAAAAGATTTATAGTATGTTCCTCTTCCGAGACACAACCTATAAGGTTTTGATATCACTGTCTGCTTGAATGTAACTCTTAACAGCCTGCAGATACATCTGACCTCCAGTTAATTGACTGACAAATCATTAAATGTCTAGGGACATGAAATTTCTTCTCTCGTTTCCCATCACCTTCACCAGCAAAACATCAAATGGTCCCAGGGTTGCATTTTACAGGCAACTAAAAAAAGAAAGGCACCGTTCTGAAATTTATGAGGAGCCTGGGAAGCCACCAAATGACATCTTTTTTTTTTCTTTTCTTCTTCATGCCGTGGGCATAAATTTGGTTCACAGCTTGTTCCTACACTTAAGTAATTGTGTCTATCTAGCACAAATACATCTGCCTAACTTTCTACTTCAGAACTAAAGAGCACTAAGAGCACTCATTCCTTCTCTGGTTTAGGAGAGAAAAATGATCAGCACATTAAAACCAGAAGGAAAAGAAAGATGAAATGAAAACTCTTCGCATTTTACATGCTACCCATTTTTCAAAGTGATTTTCTTTTAAAAATTCCAGGGGTGAATTGGTTTACTTTGCTAGAAGACATTGCTGGATTTCTTTACAGATATATAAGAACAAAAGTGAATATGCACAGTTTAGCATTCTTATATATTTTACAGTTGCTATTCCTACTTCACATTCCCGAGAGAGCAAACATTGATTCTCAAAAATAATTCCCCAAATTCATTGTGTTCTCAAAAAAAAATCTGATGAGTGCAAAATTGGGGAGCTTATTTAAGTCTACAGAAAGGAAAACCTTTGCCAAGATAGCCCTCTCTTTCCAGAGATTTCTTCCCATAATTCCCAAGGCATTTTATTTGTATTTTTTTTCCAGGAGAAAGACATATAGGAAGAAATCTTTCTTCTGGTATTAATCCTTTTCCATACAACCTTCCAAATTGCAACAGTCTTTAGCCATATTTTCTGTACATACAACAGTCAGATTTTGTATGGATTTACAAGAACTTGATTTCTTTACAGTGTGATAAGTTCCAGAAAGCCAAGGAGCAGATGAGAATTTTCATGTTATTGCTAGCTAAGGAGCGTTATTTTGTGGCCACTATTTGGGTAGAACTGAAGTCCTCTTTCATCTATTGCCACCTACTCTTTGCTGAATGCACCATCACTGTCCACCAAGTTGCTTCCTTCTCAGTGCAAAACAGAGGAGACATCACCAGATGTCCTATTTTCCACCTGTATTCTGCTACTTCCACGAGCACAAAGGAGTTAAGGCTGGAGCAAACAAAGGCCATGCCAATGACCACCCACCATACTGTTTCCTGTAATTCTGGAAATATCCATGTCTTTTGATATAGAGACATGGCTAATGGAGATATCAAGTCCTCTTTTCCTTTTTATCTCTTGTCTGTTGTTCAGACTTTCTCCTTACTTTTGCCCTTCTTTTCGTTCAACTTGTCAGGTATCTTGTTTGATATTTACTGATATTTAATCAATAAATAAGAAAAAGATAAGAGTATACACAATCAAGATCCACATTACACACTATTCTGGCCAGTTAATCCTTATGTGTGGAAGAGCAGGCAAACAATCTACTCCTTTGTCATGCCTTTGGCCCAGTAAATGTGGATAAAGGTACTTTTGGAAAAATGTACAAAGTTTATATAATGGTATCCTAGAAGATGAAGATAGAGGAGGAGGAGGAGGAGGAAGAAGAAGAAGAAGAAGAAGAAGAAGAAGAAGAAGAAGAAGAAGAAGAAGAAGAAGAAGATACTTTCATATTGTCAGCCCCACTATTAGACCAGACCATAAAGTCAACTCCAAAGGAAAGCTACTTTTATTTACTTTGAAAACATTGCAGGCTGATCCAACTTTGATGTAATGTCCTTAAAACAAGTCAAAATGAGGCTCAGTAGTGTGTGTGGCCTCCACATGCCTGTATGACCTCCCTACAATGCCTGGGCATGCTCCTGATGAGGTGGCGGATGGTCTCCTGAGGGATCTCCTCCCACACCTGGACTAAAGCATCCCCCACCTGTGGACGTCGGGCCCTCATACCACCCTCATGGAGTCTGTTACTGACCGTTTGAGCAGCCACATGCACATTTGTGGCCCACTGGAGGTCATTTTGCAAGGCTCTGGCAGGGATCCTCCTGTCCCTCCTTGCACAAAGGCAGAAGTAGCAGCCCTGATGCTGGGTTGTTGCCCTCCTATGGCCTCCTCCACGTCTCCTGATGTACTGGCCTGTCTCCTGGTAGCGCCTTCATGCTCTGGACACTACGCTGACAGACACAGCAAACCTTCTTGCCACAGCTCGCAATGATGTGCCATCCTGGATGAACTGCACTACCTGAGCCATTTGTGTGGGTTGTAGACTCCGTCTCATGCTACCACTGGAGTGAAAGCACAACCAGCATTCAAAAGTGACCAAACTATCAGCCAGAAAGCATAGGAACTGAGAAGTGGTCTGTGGTCACCACCTGCAGAACCACTCCTTTATTGGGCATGTCTTGCTAACTGCCTATGCTTTCCACCTGTTATCTATTCCATTTTCACAACAGCATGTAAAATTAATTGTCAATCAGTGTTGCTACCTAAGTGGACAGTTTGATTTCATAGAAGTGTGATTGACTTGGAGTTACATTGTGTTGTTTAAGTGTTCCCTTTATTTTTTTTGAGCAGTGTATTAGTATAATCTTCTCATCACTCCTTATCATCCATGCCCTCCCACTTGTGGCTGTATAATTGTAACTTTGTCGCTTGTATCATTACGATTCATATTGACTGTTTCCTAGTATAATTTAATTGCTTATTGTATCCTATGACTATTATTAACTGTTATACCTTATGATTCTTGACAAATGTATCTTTTCACTGAAAGCATATGCACCAAGACAAATTCCTTGTGGGTCCAATCACACTTGGCCAATAAAGAATTCTATTCCATTCTGTAAGAGAAACTTGCATTTGCTGTACCTTCTTCCTCTGTCTTATAGTTCAGATAATTAGGAAAGTGTCTTTCTCAGCTGCTTCTAAATGTTATCAGGATGTTCTGAACTTAAAAACTATTAAGCAACAGTTTTTGTATATCTCTATCAAGGTCATCTTCTTACTATCTACACCAGTGGAGGACATAAATCACAATTTGATACACTTTATGGGAAAAGATTTGCCAAGTGAATAACTAAATGAAGATGAAGTTAATCAATATCTAGAATCAGATGTTAGCACTGCATATGGTTGCAATTACAGCAATATTAAACAAAAACATTAGGCTGAAAATGTCCAGAATCCTCACTACATATTGATTTTCATTCATCTGAAAGCTGATGCACGAGGCTGCTCACTGGAAGGACAGCAATGATGGTGAAAGTAATGGAGCACTTTAACAAGTACTTTTAATAGTGGAATACAAACAACTACAACACAAACAGAAAAAAATTCAGCAACACAAAGATTCATATAACAGCTGCTTAGTATCAATATAGTAGTAATTCAATCCTTAAGTTTATAACTAAATGTAAACCATTTAGAAACACAGTGCTTCACTGGCTCATTTTTAAAACCTAAAGAGTTTTTCAAAAAAACTAGTATAGATTTATATCCTGAATCTACTCCTTAGTATCAGAAGAACAGATTTTCATTCATTCAGCTGCCCAGCTGCCCAGCTCTGGGCAATTTACCATTAAAAAAATTAAAGAAAACATATATCAAAGAAAACAAATACAGCACTGGTGGGATTAAAAAAAAATTACTACTGGTTCTGTGGGCATGGTTTGGTGGGCATGGCAGGGGAAGGGTACTGTAGAATCTCCATTCTCTCCACACTCCAGGGGAAGGTTACTGCAAAATCCCCATTCCCTCCCCAACCCATTAACCTGCTTTCCAGCTCCATTCTCCTGTGCAGGGCAACAAAAGAAGACCCAGTCGATCAGCTGGGACTCGGAAGACAGAGAATAGATGCAGGTGGGGCCAATCAGAGGTGGTATTTGCCAGTCTCCGAACTACTCAAATTTTCTGCTACCAGTTCTCCAGAACTGATTAGAACCTGCTGAATACCACCTCTGAAATACAGGTATATGGAAAATGAAATCAGAATCAAACATCAAAGGGATCCTAAACCAAGGCCTGGGGAAAACAGCCTTTTGTGTGAAATGTACTGACCCTCAGTAGAAGTCAGTAGAATTTCTATAACTTCCATATTTTCAGAATATAGTTCAACATCACATTTACACATTGAACTATTTAATTCTAAAATGGCACTACCATATGCTATGATCTGAAATGAAAACAAAGTTGTTAAGTACTGAGTGTGGGCGCGAAAGAATTGAGAAAAGCCGGTGAAACGGTGAACTTCAACTCTTTATTTACATGGTGTGACAACTAAAACTGGATGGCTGCTACAGCCTTCCTTATATAGGCAACTTATTAACTATTCAACCAATGAAAACCTGGGAGCGCTAGCTCCGTTAACCAATGAGAACGGCTCGTTAATGGCCAATCAGATTCTGCTGAACAGACCAATCTGATCTCGCCATTTAACGGCCAATGAGAAGTGCAGGGCCAGAACCCTGCACTTGACTTCAAGCTCATGATAACTTTATTACATGATTATTCATTCACAACACCCCTTCCCCCCGGGTTCCGTTTATGGGGTGCGGTTACGTAGTCCTTGAGGTAGGACGGTTGTTTTGTTAGTCTGTTTGATTTACGCAGTGCACCCGGTATTGGGCTGCACTCTGGTTGAGGTAGGGCGTTGTTTGGCGAAAGTGGTGTCTCTGACTCTGAGTTCGAGTTTCCGTTGTCAGCAACATCTTTGGTATCACCATGAGGTGAGCTCACTCCCATCCCTGATTCCTCTTCACGTATTTCCGTTCCGCTATCGTTCCCTTCACAAAGGTTTTCTGCTAATTGAAGTTCTTCTTCCTCTATATCTCCCCCGCCCTCAGTTTGGTCATCACGGGACTTGGAGATCGCTGACTGCAGCCTTGATCGTAGTTGATCGATATGGCACTTCCATAGTCTATCATCACGGCATTGGACGAGGTATGATCTCGGGCTGGTTACGCGGACTACCGTTGCCTCGACCCACAATGGATCGCCCAATAAGTTTTTAGCGAATACCAAGTCGCCTACCTGGAAGGTACGGCATCGGCCGCTGGAACCGTGTGGTTTCTCCGGTTCGTACGCTGGGTGTAACCGGTTGAGGTGGCAGCGGAGCTTTCATCCCATTAGCAACTCGGCGGGAGTTTTGTTGGTGACACTGTGCGGAGTGATATCTTGTAAAAAGAGGATTCGGTTTATTTTTTCTTCGATGTTCTCATAGTCCATTTTTTGTAGCGTTTTCTTGACGAATTGGACCATACACTCGGCCCTTCCGTTGGCTGCAGGATGCGCAGGCGAAGTCAGCGCATGTCGAATCCCGCGGTCCGCCAGGTACTGTTCAAAGGACAGCACGGTAAATTGGGGCCTGTTGTCGGATACCAGAACGTCTGGTAATCCGTGGGTTGCAAACAGTATCTCCACTTCCTTAATGACCGCTTCGGTTGTTGTGTTCTTCATTCGGTGGATTTCGAGCCAGCTCGAGTAGGCGTCCATGGTTAACAAGAATGTGTGGCCTTTTGTAGGTCCTGCAAAGTCCAGATGGATGTGGGACCAGGGTCCCCGCGGTGTTTCCCATTCGGTTGGGATTGCCTTTGGTGGGGCGTTGCTTACTTCTTGGCATTTATGACAAGCTTTGACCCAAGTCTCGATTTGCTTGTCGATGCCTGGCCACCACGCGTAGCTTTGTGCGAGGGCTTTCATGCGCACGATGCCGGGGTGGCCATCGTGCAAGGTTCTCAGTACTGCCCGTTGGAGTCGCTCTGGGACAATGACTCTATCGCCCCAGATGATGCAGCCCTTCTGTGAAAACAACTCTGTTTGTCGACTTTTGAATGGGATGAAGTCATCAGGTACTTGGTCCAATGGCCATCCACGTTCCACCCAACTGAGGACTCATGCTAAGGCAGGGTTGCGTTTTGTTTCTCTCGCAATATCTCGGGCTGTTTATGGCAGTGTATGAAGTGTCTCGATCTGCAACGTTGTCACTGTAGGCGCGGGGTCGTCGATAGTCTTTGGAAGCGGTGCTCAGCTCAATGCGTCGGTGTGGGGAATGGCCTTCCCCGGGCGGTATTGCAGCCGATAATTATAAGCAGCCAAGAATTCTGACCAGCGAGTCATTCTGGGAGATAATATATGGGGGGTTGGTTTATCTCCCGCTATTATTCCCAGCAAAGGTTTGTGGTCAGTCACTTTGGTAAAAGCCCGGCCGTACACGTACTCATGAAATCTTTTGACAGCAGACACAATTGCAAGGGCTTCTTTATCGATCTGGCTATAATTGCGCTCAGTTTTTGAAAGCGTCTTTGAAAAATAGGAAACAGGGGCTTCGCTACCGTTAGGCAAAACGTGGCTCAAAATGGCGCCCACTCTGAAGGGCGACGCATCACATGTGATCGTTAACAGCAAGGTCTCATTGTACTGCATTAGTACAGCATCAGAAGTCAGTAGTTTTTTCACATTTCGAAACGCCTGCTCTTCTCTATGTCCCCATACCCAATTTGCTTTTTTGTCCAATAAATGATGCAGGGGTTCAGCGACAGTTGCTTTGTGCGGCAGGAATATGTTATAAAAATTGATAAGGCCTAGAAACACCTGGAGGTCGGCCTTATTCCGGGGTCTGGGAGCGTTTTTATTGCTCTCAATTTGTTATCGGTAGGGTGAATGCCCTGACTGTCAATTAAATACCCTAAAAATTCGACACGATCTGTACAAAATTTACACTTATTTTTCTTCACTTTAAGACCTGCGCCTTTGAATTTCTGGAGGACCATTCTCAAGCGATCCCGTAATATTTTTGAAGTAGGGGCAGCGATTAACACATCATCAAAGTAGGGGACAACGCCTTTGATCCCTTGTAAGAGTCTTTCCATCAAGCTCTGAAAGATCCCCGGGGCTACGCTCACTCCGAATTGGAGTTGTGTACATTTAAAGGCACCTCGGTGCGTCACGATTGTCTGTGCCTGTGCTGTCTTTTCATCGACCAGCAGTTGCTGATATGCCTGAACTAAGTCTAGTTTAGCGAAGACTTTTCTGCCCCCCAGGGAATGGAGGAGGTGTTGCACCACCGGTAACGGATATGCATTTTGCTGCAGGGCGTGGTTCAGGGTGGCTCAGTAGTCCCCACAAATTCTAATTGATCCATCCGGCTTAATGGGTGTTACGATTGGGGTCTCCCAGGGAGAGTGATCGGTTGGCTCTAACACCCCCTGGGCTTTTAACTTATCAAGCTGCTCATCAATTTTTGGTTTTAGGGCAAATGGAACCCGACCAGGCTTAAGGCGGATGGGAGCTATTTTTGGATTAAGGTTAAATGATATCAGGGTCCCCTTGTACTCGCCTAGTTTTTCTGCAAAGACGTCCCTGAATTCTTGGACGAGGTCCTCCTCCCAGTCATTGCTGCCGATTCAGTTAATGCCTGCCACTTCAATGCCAAGTGGCACGAACCATTGGAGGCCTAACAGGCTAGGCTGGTCCTTGTCGATCACAGTCAGAGGTAAGTATGCCGTATGGTTTTTGAACGAGACCCGGACTCGACTGGATCTGACAACTGGAATTCGATTCCCCTGATAGTCTTTAAGTCTGAGTCTTTGAAAACGGAGGTCTTGATGCCGGATAGTCGGGATGAGTTGCTTGAGGGTCTTCCAGGAAACCATTGAGAGAGACGATCCCGAGTCGACTTCCATTTGGCAGGGCTGATTT